>JARQZK010005062.1:957500-1010000 GCA_030704885.1 Cynegetis impunctata
CTTAACGAATTTGTTAACAGCTGGTGAGAGCAAATAAAAAGTTATTATATCTTTTTGAAGATTAGCGGGATTTTGCGATCTTTAACGTTAGCAAAATGATCTATAATATCCTCATAAAATTTTTTGTCTTTCGCCAAAAGTTTTACCAATTCCTTTTCAATAGACAACAAACTAATATTTTTCAAACGATCCTGGCTCATTGAATTTCGTAAATAAGTTTTAATTCTCTTAAGAGTGGAAAACGAGCGCTCTACGGAAGTCGATGTCACCGGGATAGAAACAATTAGACATAAGAGTTTATAAACTTGGGGTAAATTTTGATTCAAATCATTATCAAAAAGGTATTTAATAGTAATCACATGATTTTCATTTTGCCCCAAAATTTCATTGTCATTATAAACAACACACAGTTCACTTTTTATGTCCACCTTATCAAAAAAAGTGTATTTTTGACATAAATTTTCCAAAAGGTTATCTGGAAAATTAGCCGAAAATCCGGTTAAAAAATTTTTATTGAGTAAGTCGAAGAAAACTTGTGCTGTAAGATTTGAAAAACTATTTCTGTTTGTTCAAAAATTAATTCAAAGATGTTTAAAAAATATATAAATTCCTTATCTTGTAAGTAAGATATTAATCCGCGTGCTGCATTTAAAGTTACTTTATCGGTGAACAATTCCTCACTTTCAACTAGGTATAGAATTAAATCCTCAAATCCTAAGCGGCCCCAAACAGAGACATTTTCACTAGTAAAAAGTAAACACTGCCAACAAAATAATTTATTTTTTACCTGTGATCCGGTTAGGCAAGGATGTCTCTCATAATTCCTTGTATTAAAACCGCGGTTTTGTTGTCTGTTAGGCTGCACCAAATTGTTTAATTCAGGGGTAGGTCGCAATGTTTTTATCAAAACTTTATCCTCATAACTTAGTGCACTAAAGTTATGGGATAACAAATATTCCACTAAGTCACCATTGAAATTTTTGAAATTAACTTCAGTAACCAAACTCATTTTAAAACAATACGCGAGCAATATAAGTAAACACGCTGCTGTTACGGCCATTAGTAACTACGATCACACTACGATTCAATTAATGCATTCCAATGAATTCACTCGATGTCACGCGAAATTCTATAGTTGTGATTGGTCGACATTGTATGAGACTGGGTTCCTATCCGTGTTGCCATTTACATGTATTTTGCTTTTCTATTGCAATAAAGTATTCATTCGCAGTATTTGCACCGTTGTTTGCTTTTCTGTGGCAGGCATAATGAACGTTGAGAATATACATTTCTAAGCCTTCCGCAGCGTTGCCACAAATCTTGAAATGAATGAAATGCAGTAAATGTAAATACCTTCTATCTTAATTAATAAATTATATTATATAATGTAGGTTGAAAGGAAGGTAGGTGCATAAAATAATATGATTTTGATTAATATGAATATGCTGACTATTCAATATAATATATTAGTGATACACGGAATATTATTGAGGAGGCTTAGCCTCCTTTGACTAGCCGCCCCTGATTATATATATATATTTATATATATATATATATATATATATATATATATATATATATATATATATATATATATATATATATATATATATATATATATATATATATATATATATATATATATATATATATATATATATATATGAATCGCTATATGCAGAAACAACACATGTCCAAAAAATCAGTTTTAGAGGAAATGAAAAAAACACTCCCAAGTCTACTCCAGGCAACATATTTTATATTAAAAATGCTAAAACGATGGTTTAGAGTTATTCTAAGGAAATGACAATCTAACTTAAATTAAAAAACATAACATTGATTTCCTAGAATTTGTCGAAAAAATGGACATGTGTCGTTTCTGCGTAGCATGGATTTTAAATAAGAAATGTTCTATTTCAAAAGGAAAATATATTCTAGAAAGTTAACAAATATAATGTTTATATTCTCCAATTGGTGGTAGTAGGCCATAGAAGTGTTTCTTTATAAAAGTTTTGAAAATTTTCCTCCACAAACGTAGAGCATTTTCTTATGTGTTCCATTTTGCTTGATTTTATTTCAACTTTTCCTAAAGGATATGCTGGAGCAGATGGAAAAATCGTTAAAATTTTACCTAGTTGCTGGAGTTTGAAAATATGCTTAATAGCTCCATCGATAAATTCCAAGACAGCAATACATTCCTTATTTTCGCTATCGTAGATGAACTGCGAGTAGGCACTGATGCAGGTGAAATTCACTTTCAGATTCCGTGGTACGCTTTTTGAAATAGTTTCCTCAGATAAACAGTTTTTTTTATAAAACTTTGGCCACCAATCTTTAAAGTTAACTACATCGCTTGTAGTAACTTCTTTCACTGAAAACTTGTTGGTGGTACTGCTAGTTACAATAAGCTCTGTAAGTTGATGAACTGTGAAAATTCTATCCGTTTTTCTCAATTTTCGTTTTATCATCGCAAAGTATCTATCGCAGGGAAGGAATGAATGCCCACTGACTGGAAAATAGTGAATAATTTTCGAAAATTGGTCAGCGTCGGTTAATGCAAGGAACATGCTTATTAAGGTATGATTTTTATTTTGCCCCCAGCAGTTATCGCTAAAGAGGTGTAGTTCAAAAAAAATGAGCAAACTTCATTACCTGTTTTCTTTGCCTCCTCTTCGTGATATATATCCATACTTGCAGTATTTTGCTTAATGTTATGAATACAAAATACTGAAACAGTAAGTTGTTTATAATAGAACACATCACCAACCAGTGTTTTTGGCAACTGAATATTCTGCATGAAGTCAAAAGCTAGTGCCAACACATTATCTCTCCTCGTGGATTGATTATTCTCATCTTTTAATTTGGTATAAAACGTTTTACTTCTGCGTTTGTGGACCATGAGCTCCGCCACTGCTGTTCGTTTGGCAATTTCATTCAAATTTTGGTCTTTAATTTTATTACTCAAAGTTTCACACGTTGCACACACATCTACTTGAGGGCGGCCAAACCGCAAAGAAAAGTTTTCACGAAAGTATCGGGTAAAATAAGGATAGCTTAGTTTAACACATGGATACTTTTCCTTAAATAAGTCATACATTATTTTAAGGTTTAATTCATTGCTTAGGTATTTTAATTCTCGATTTGCATAGTGGCTTATTTTAATCGGAAATGAGTCAATACGTTGTCGTACAGAAATCTGAACATTGCGTTCGTAATCCAGAGGAGTTGCCTTTTTTTCCCCGTGAACTACTATCTTCACTATTTTCCATTTCACACTATTAATAACTTATATAACGAATGAACTGCAATCACTTAAACACGACCACATACATCGAATAATAACAATCTTTTAAAATTGAACAAACGTCTAACTGTCAAAAGCAAAAACTCGCCTGCTCTAAGCCTTCTAAGCAAAAACCTCACATGTCCGGGACATATGCTGTTTCTGCGTAGTACTTCTGAAATATATTCGTGTATATATATATATATATATATATATATATATATATATATATATATATATATATATATATATATAAATATATATATATATATATATATATATATATATATATATATATATATATATATACCTATATAGGTATATATATATATAAACTTTTTTTTAAAAGTCATGAATTTACATGACGAAACGTTAACAAAATTCAGTCAAGTACTTTTTATAATACATTGGCTCAATGTTATTGCTAAAAATACAAGTAACTAGCAATACTATTTAATGCTGCAACCAAACATTATTCCAATAGTATTGTGTGTTTAGGTTAATTCTGCAAACAAGAGATTTAAAATAATACACATTTGTGATGAAGTTATAATTTTTATCAGATATTGCAATTCTGAATGATTATAAATAACAAAATTCTGATTATGTAACCTTACGTAGCCATTCAGACTTATAAAATACTTTCCAGATTTCAACTCATACTGTTAACTGTGATAATATGGCGCATCCACATCATACGTTTAAACTAAGGTGACCCACCCATTCATGATTTATAAAAAATTTTCATTATTAATTCTATAAGAAAAAATACTTCAATTGATAAGATTTTCAAGGATGCAGATATATTTTGTAATAATATTAAAAAACGCAGCTAATAAAACTTTATCATCTTTGAATTTGACTATATTTGCCAGGATATACGGTAAATTGAAAAATATTACCCAAAACTATATAAATATGTTGAAATATCAACTTTTTCATAAAAATTACGATTTGAAAATAGCTTCCATATACACAGGTTCTGCCAGATTTGGAACTTATAAATAAATCCCATTTGTATACGAAATTTCTTCACATCGCATCCACCAATTTTGTATAGTTCTGCAGGTGAGTAGTAGACAACTAGTTAAAACTTTATAATTTATCTACTTCAAGTAAACAACTCAACCTATAAAAAAACCTTTGACATATTTCCGAAGTAACAGAAAAGTACATAACAAATTTGAATCGAGATAAAACTCTCACGCTAAAACTTTCAGCAAAACCTATTCAATTTAATCATTTATTTTGATCGGATATTCACTGCTTTGTGAAATAAAATTTATTTTATTTCCAACAACAATTTATAATATACGACCGGTGTCGACATTTGCGATATTTCAGGTGATTAATTATTATGAAGAATTCAGATATGTATACTAATAATGTAAGGAAATTGCTAGTTCTCAGATTCCATCTCATCTATAAGTTCAACATTTGGAATGGATTATAGTTCATTTGGTTTCTGTATATTTTCCTAACCTATTAACTAAGATTCCAAGACATTCATTTTTTTTCTTTTATCACACTATTCACACTAGGTATATCAATAAGCAAAAATCATTTTCAAATATAATGAATTACTTTCTTATTTATATATGGTACTTTTTTTGAAGTTGTCACACGCAAAATCGAAATTATAATCTCATTCTCTTAGAATAACAAATAATTAAGTCAATTAACCTTCTTAATTCTCAAATTATCACTCTCAAATCCACTCTCAATAATAAATTTACAAAAACTCTTAAAATTTATGCAATTGACTAATTTTTTACTAATGTTCATAATAAATATTAAGAATAGCTTATAGTTGAAAATGTGAAAGAGATATGAAAAATTATAAATTATTATAATATAGAAACTAATAAATATGGTTATACATTTTTTCTCATTTATTTTGATTTCAGGGTTGGCTTTCTGATATGATGATAATTTGGTAAAATCTTCATCAGAGTTTCCATTTGCGAATACTGAGGCTGTAAAATAAAATATAAATTAACCAAGAACAACATAAGAAAGGTACCAACTCACTAAAGGTTTAGTTAGACCTTCTCTCATCTGACAATTCACTCCATAAACTATGATATTTTCTTTTAGTTCCTGTTCATCTGTCAGCTTACAACCAGCTCCTATTGTACAGCCGTTCGTGATAGTCACTTTATTTCCAACAAAGCATTTAGCTTCGAAAATATTATTATTCCCAATTTTAGCTGCCTCTACATGACATCCAACTTCAAAAACATTGAAGGAACCTATAATAAGTGGCGGGATATTATCCTTATCATCGACTTTGTCAAATGGAACCCTACAGGTGTAAAAGGGATTACAAAAGTATCACTTAAGAAGTAATGTATCGAGTGAATACCTGTAAATTATTTTTGCTTGTTCTTCAATGAGACAGTTTTCTCCAATTATAATAGGTGCAGCTTCAGCTATGATTGTGGCCATTGGATGTACAATAGAATCCTTTCCAATAGTTATATCACCCCTCAATTTCGATTCCTCGCAAACTAGAGCACCTGGAGTTATTTTGATGCTGAAAGAAATTTGTCGTAAGGAAAGGTTTTATTTTCTTTGAAATTTATTACTTGTTTCTGGACATCTTTATTTCGGGCATTACTAGAGATTATATTCTCAAAATATGTTTCAAATCTTTATGTTCTTGTTCAGTAAAAGCGTATATTATTGAAGCAATCTTAATTTCCCTTCCGAGATCTGGTTATGTTCATCTGTCAAAATAATTATTTTTAGGTTAACCACAGAAAATAAAATAAATTTCAGATTACGTTCAAATTTTATTCATCTTTTTTCTTCAGCCTTAATTAATTTTATATGGCTCAGCCACATTATTCATACTGGATTTACAGATTTCCAGGATATAATTTTCATGAGAATTGTTGCAGGAAATTCAATTCCTACAATTGAGATAATTGATATCAGATTTTAGATCTATCTTTCGCCGTTAAAAGAAAAAACAATATTACGGTGATTGAAAATTGCAGAAAAAGAAGTTGTATTTGTCTAAAATTCCATCGACCAACTTCGCACGCCAACAGTAAAATTACACATAGGAATTCTGCATTTAAAATTAATCCAAGGGCATCACCAAGGGTGAGAAAGAGGAGGACACTGCTCCTCCCCTAGAACTCGAAAGAATGTAATTAAATGAAATTAATTTATTGAGCTCGAAAGTTCCTCAAAAAAAACTATAAGAATATGTTTTAAATTGTTGTTTTCTAGTAAACGATCAAAAATTTCTAAATTTTATTTATTTTTGCTAAATTCCATATCTTCTATCCAACATATTGTCCCATCCCTGGCTAATTCGCTAGCGCACCCTAGTTTTTTTATTTATCAATT
Source organism: Cynegetis impunctata (assembly GCA_030704885.1). NCBI lineage: Eukaryota > Metazoa > Arthropoda > Insecta > Coleoptera > Coccinellidae > Cynegetis > Cynegetis impunctata. Next base: position 964,144 of record JARQZK010005062.1, read on the forward strand.
TTAATTTGTATTCGACACAGTGCCGGATTAAGCCAGCGCGGGGCCTGTACCAAATTCGGCCAAGAGGCCCTTGGTTCGCTTTGAGTTCTTAAGTTTATGGTATTAACCTCAGATTAGAGAATAAAACCGAAAATGTGCGTGCGTGACAACCCGGAGCGGCTATGTAGGAACACGTATATCTGTGTGCGTGTAATGATACCAGTTTTTGAAATAAACTTTTTATATTTTTTTTTTATTACTTTTACAAATCAAACTGGTTGGTTTTTTTAACTTTGGTAATAAATTAGTTCATATATTATTTTAAATATTCATTAGATACAATCAAAGCTACATTCGCACAATCAAATTCAAATTTATATTCATGTAAGTAAATGACAACCATGATACTTGTGAAAGAGCTATTTGAGCCAATTTGCCTACGGTCAGTTAGTTGATTGGGGTTGAGCCATGAGAATGACAAGAAACTTCGTCCACTCTTTTTCATTCGCCAGGGGGTCACAAGTGTTTGTGTTACAATAATATGGTGAATTGTAAACTGATGCAACTAAAATAAAATGCTAGACTAAGATCTAAAGAGCTTTTTACAGTTTTTTACGTTGAGCCAAATAAAAAAGTACATCAAATTATAATAGTTTGATAGTCAATAGAATCCTATTTTACTTGTTCGGGTTTTACCAGATCGGGTTTTACCAGAACTTGACAATTTCTATAATTCACCGTTCGATTGTGAATGCAGATTTTGCGTTGCTGAATACGTATAACCAGCTTCCTTGGAAAGTTGTTTGATAATTCTTTAAATTATTAAAGAATTTTCCTTGTTCACTTTATGTAATGTATGAAATTGACCATGGTCGACTAGTATGTTTTTCATGATTTGATTGTTGTATTTTGCGTATTAAGCGACTAGAATATTCGGAGCGCGCTCTCGTGAGTATATCCAAAGGTTTTAAATCACTATGTTAGTGTGCCTTGGAATCATATACACCACTGTTGTAGAGTAGATATCTTTATATCAGGAGGTACGTGTTTAAGCGACGAATTTCTGCATTTTCAGTCTAAGCGGTGAATTGTTGTTTCCCAATATCTTTGGTGGGATGGCGCTCTGGATTGTTACACAACCAGTGTTACTGACCACGATTTGTATTGGGGAACAATTAGAAATTTGTTAATTCACTCCGAGTCAAATAAGCTGCACTGATGAGATCTAATACGATCGAAACAGCTGTATGCAGATTTTGAGTCGGGGTGACTTGACAATTTCTATAATTCACCGTTCGATTGTGAATGCAGATTTTGCGTTGCTGAATATGTATAACCAGCTTCCTTGGAAAGTTGTTTGATAATTTTTCAAATTATTAAAGAATTTTCCTTGTTCACTTTATGTAACGTATGAAATCGACCATGGTCGACTAGTATGTTTTTCATGATTTGATCTTTAATAGAGTGAAAGCACAGGTCTGATTTTGATTGATTTTCTTGAAATAAAATGATACCAAATTTTCTTGTGTAATTTTATTTATTCATATCATCAAATAACAATCTTCTAAATGCAAAGTAAGAAAATTCTACTCACTATTTAAAAAATATTTGTTAGAAAAAATGTGAAACAATTTTAAATTTAATATAAGTATTAATAATTATACGTGTACATATAACAGATATACTGCACTAGGAATTTGTACTTTGATTGTTTAATTACATCCAACAATCATCATCAATCATCATCTCTTTGGGTAGCACTGATGGAGAAGAGTAGAACTACAAAAGATACAAACTCCTCGTGGATAACATTAACTTTGTTGACAATATTTGTTGAATTTTAATTCGTCCATAAAGAGAGCAACTCCATGACAGTGTAAAATATATACTGTCGACGGATAGCTCTCTTCATTTTCGAATTAGTCAGCTAGTTCAGATCTTCATACGGAAAACGGAGTGTAGAAATCTAGAAAAAATAATCAGTATTATAAATTTAATTAAAAATCTGTTCTGGGTGATGACAGATTTGTGAAAAAATGTTATGAGCATGTTTAATTTTCAATATAGAATAAAGTTTTTTCAAGTGATAAGAAAACATCAGTACAAGCTCTTCAGCCTAAGGATTGAAGAATTACGATATAATAAACTTTATTTCGCAATGAGAAAATGTTTATTCGAAAGATATATATATATATATATATATATATATATATATATATATATATATATATATATATATATATATATATATATATTTCCAACAATGCAATAAATTCCGAAAAAATTATCATACTTTTGTTCATAATTTTCAACCTAGACATGAATAATTTAATTCACGTATGCTTCCGTCATGATAATCCCTCTCTTCCTTTAATATTTTCAATAAACTTCTCAAACTTAATAACGTAATATATCAAATATTGAATGAACTTGTGAGCTGCAGAGCTCCGCCAGGACGAAAAATATTCGAGAAGTGCATCGCGTAAGTACCTACTTAAGAATCACGCTTTAATAGCAAACAGTAATAAAATTTAGAAAATAATTTATTTGATTCAAAACATAACAAAACTGGAGAAGTGCATCTCGTACTGATAGCGAAGCAGGTCAAGATGCGATACGAACGAAATAGTCTGCACGAAATGCAGCGCGGTTAGGTGAAATAGTTGAAACTAACAAAGGATCATATTGCAACATGAAAGAAATCCACTTACCAAATTTTAACCCTGTAACTCAATCTACAGAAACTATGGAGTTGAGCAAATTTTCAAAAAGCTGGAGATGCCAACATATACCTACCAGGAAAACATATATATGAAAATAATGATAAAAATGGTAGCTATTGGAAAAATTTACCCAAATTTCTATAAATTAGTTCTGCCTCGAAAACAATCCCATATACCAAATTTGAGCTCATTTTCTTCGATGGGAGCAGCTGGAGATGCAGGGCCGTAGCCAGGGGGTGCCAAAGGGGGCTGAGACCCCTCTGGAATTATTTAAGCCCCCTCTAGAAAATTTACCAGATATTTGTTGATTGATCGATGAAAGCACATTTTTATTTTTCTCAAATATTTTCTATTTCTATTTGTTTTATTTATTTAGAGTTTTCTATGAGAGACATATTATTTTTTATTAGAATAATTTTTTTATTTTTCCAAAATGTTTTTAAATTAATATTCGTTTTCTAGTATACTTTTCTAGGTAAAAATACAGTATATTCCTTTATATATATTCACGTTTATTTATTTTAGTACTATCTAAAGAAGAATTTGTTTAGCCCCCTCTAGAAAGCAGTCCTGGCTACGGCCCTGGGGAGATGCCAATATGTACCGTGAATATATATATATATATATATATATGAATTCTTGATTTTTACCTGTTTATCGTATTCATTCTAAGAGATATCAATTATTGGTATAACAGGTTTATTTCAAACATTACATTTTAAAATTAAAATTCATTGGACGTTTCAATGGAGTTTCCATCTTCATCAGCAGAATGTTCGTCGGTAGTTGTCACAATACTACTAGAGTAGTATTGTGACAACTACCGACGAACATTCTGCTGATGAAGATGGAAACTCCATTGAAACGTCCAATGAATTTTAATTTTAAAATGTAATGTTTGAAATAAACCTGTTATACCAATAATTGATATCTCTTAGAATATATATATATATATATATATCAAGAAAATTTCGGCAATCATGGCCTTGAAGGCCAAAATGGATGAAAAAACTACTACTGCAACCTATACGCTGCAATAGTCCATTATTTTTGTGGAATCTACGACTAAAATTAAAATTATTGTTGAAAATACATTCGAATATGAGAATGGAAAAGAATATATCTTAATGTATTTTATATCAATTCACATTCATGCAGCCCACCCCCCCGAAATCCCGAAATTTGAAATTTTTTTCCATTCGATATTCTTCACAGAAAAGTCTTCAGTATAGAATTTTCTATTCTTTGAAGTTTGATTTTTTAGTCGACGGAAAGCACGTTTGGTGTCAATCGAACGTATCCTTATATTTTTAAATTATGAAAAGCCTGCCTGCCATGTTCAGTAACACGACTTTTTACATCTCACATGTGACAGCATTGAACAATGTAGTTCAATTGTACGAATCGATTCTGATGAAGATCTAGGGATTTTTAGCTTCTTATGTTGGACTCATCGAACAAAAACAAATGAATCACTGCACGTGAGTATTATGGGTTTGTGTTCAATCCAAGCTGAAACTTCTTTAAAACATCATAGTAGCTGTTTATTGTACACCTTGTACTGCATCTTTTTCTTGCACGATTTTCGTCTTTGAGACCCCCCCTCCCCCCGAAACGAATTTCTGGATACGGGCCTGCATTCATGTGGTTGAATATAATGAATCTAAATCCTAAAACTCCATCAGAACTTTGAATAGATACAATTCATATGCGGAGTGCATACATATCGAGTAATATTTTAGTGGCTTTCAACAACATTAACTCATCAAAAATTATACAAAACTTAATATTCAGTCAATGTTTTCCATATTAATTCATATTTGTTCACAAATGAAAAATACACCGGAATGTCTCACCTGACTTGCGTCAATTATCATCAGTAAGTTCCAGTTCAAACTGCTCAACACAACGACACACAACATTCTATTTCGGTTCAAAAACCAACTAAACAGACTCAAAAAAGAAATCAGTAAAAAGCACTGCAACCAAACTAGTTCAAGATTAAGTTAATAACATAATCGACTAATTAAAGTGGTCTTAAACTAGATATTTTCTACAAACAACGAAATGCTTGTCAACACGATATGTTCGACGTTGAATATTGAAATCATAATGAACGTAGAATTAGTCTCTATTGAATTTATGTGGGCTTTGTTGGGCTGACTAACTACTGGTAATAATTATCGCTTATTTTCACCTGCTTCTAGCTTTGTTTGTTTTTCTATTTAACGCTTAAATATTATCGATACCTCTTACCTGACTCGTATGTAACTTGTATTCTTAAACTGATTTAAGGTGAAATACATTACAGCGAACTTCGTTTAGGTACACTCTCCACAGGTCAAAGAACTAGTTACCATTGTGTAGGACCAAATCGGAGGATTTTTTCTATAGGATGGAAAAACGGAAGCTTCTAACTTCTCTAGCGCTCCGTTATGGTTTCAATCAATGGTGATTTATGCTGGATTCAAACCGCCAAAAAAAAATGCTGTTTGGTTTAGAAAGCTTTATGGTAGTTGTTGAGAAGTACACGGCAAATTGGTGTGTATTATTTGCATTCCACGTGTGATGAGTGAATTGAGCTCCTGGAAAAATAATGAATGCAATGGCTTCAGAATACTTGTGGTGATAATATCTGTAAAAAAGATATAAGTCAACAACTTTCCTACGATGTTACAGTGAATAAAGGTGAGCATTATATTTGGGTATGAAATCACAAGCTATAAATTTGATCCACAACTACCTTCAAAGTCACTATCATAAAACTAAAATAAATAATAATGTGTCCAGTGTAACTGAATGTCATATTGGGGTGCCACAAGAGAGTGTTCTTGGACCTCTATTATTCATTGACATTAATGACATACCAAATATGTTAGAAAAATTTTTTTGTAAGTCTATTTGCTGATAACACCCTTATATCTGTTGCGGATGATGATTTTGAAAAAAGTGTTCGGATTTTAAATAATGAATTAAGTATTCTGTATGAATAAACTAAAATTGAATGCCAATAAAAATTGAATTATGGTATCAGGAACTAGGTCAATGTGTAGAAATTTTGGGGCTGGTAGGTACACTATTAAGATAAATAATGTTGCCATTGAACAAGTACAGTACTTGGGGTTTATTCTGGATCTGCATCAAACTTGGCACAGTGGTGTAGAATGCTTATTTACAAAACTATTGTGTATCCGCACTTTAACTACTACATATCACTTTTATTGTCATGTACCAAAGAACAAATGAATAGGCTCCAAGTATTACAGAATAAGTGTATGAGGGTGATACTGAGGTGAAGTATCTACACTCCGGTGAATAATATGCTGAAAACTTCAAACTGACTCTCTGTTGAGCAGATCATTAAAAGAGCAAATCTGGTTCTTGTCTATAAGATGATGCATGAACTAACTCCGTCATATTTTAGCGAGTTTTAGAATGCATTCTCAGGAATTAAGAACAGAAAATAATTTTTATATATACTTTACAAGAAAATCCTTCCTAATGGGATCTTTGCTTGTTAATGAAGTGAGCATATTTAATGATCTGCCAAAAGAAATAAAGGAGTCAAACAATATGTATGTGTTTAATAGATGTGTATGTTAATATCTTTTGATATCTAAATAAACTTATATTAACATATATGTATGTGTAAAGACAAAATTATAAATCGAATAGCAAAGGCTAAATAAAGTATTCATTCATTCAGTTAATCATTCATTGAGTTAATGAGTCTTGTTAGCCTATCTAATCTTTTTTTGAATTGATTCAAGTAGATGTTGAGGGTGCATACATGCATAACTCCACACATGTGGACAGTATTCCAATTCCGGACGAACTTTAGCCTCATAAAGCAGCTATGACTGCTTGAGCGTAAACAAACTTTTAGAGTGATATATGTATATAACTACGCTTCTGTGAAGCTGACAGTGGTGCTAACGTGTTCGTGACTTGGGAACCTGGTTGCTTATGTCTTGACGGCATTGATAGTAACTAAATTATTAGATTTCTGATTCAAAATTATCTTACGATCGCTATTTATGAACTTATTGCCATTGTAACCGTTTTATATAACTTAATACCTGAAACACGTGATGTTGAAATTGAACAAGTAATAAGCCTTCTCGAACTATTCTGAAATCTCAGATGATAAGCAGTCGTTTTAATGACTATTTGCTTATCAGAAGTAGAGAGCATCTGCCAAATTGAAGAGGAAATAGATATTTCATTACTTTTAATGCCAAGATACCATAACGGTAAATATAAGAGTTTGGGATAATCATAATAGCCCCACTTCGACCAGGAGCTGTTTTGGATTCATTAAACCTAGAGGTTAATTTTCTACAATACTAATGGGTATGTAAAGAGATTTCAAAAATGCATGGTTAATTCGCTTTATAGTGTTGATCAAAGAAGAAATATTGGTAGTATTCAACTCCAGAATTGTTTAATAATGAGTTTTCATAATGTTAACTGTTCAATCTCGAGAACAACGTGCAGTGATCAAGAGTTATGATGATATTACAGTGATCGAATATTCAAAGTTATGGTATTAATATAAGATGTTTCGAAGTTGCACCGAAAAGTTTGTTACCTACAATATGTTTTCCGATTAGTGTGAAGAGTTGATAATTTGCTAATGATTAGTTAAAATATTTGTTAGAAGAGTATTTGATACATGTCAATAAATTTTTTCATGGAGTTATGTCACCTTTTCTTTCTAAGTTTGCTGATGTCTTATGAAAGTGATTTCTGAGTGCAGAAAAGATTAAACATGACGATCACTACAGGTGAAACCTAGCCTCATCCAGATAAACTAACATAGCTCACAATAATAAAGTCTACAAAATTAAGCAACACGATAAAAAGATCCTACTTTTTTACTTGCTTTATTCAATGGTCGGAATAATAGTGATCATGATACCGAAAAAAATGTGACCAGCTTCACTCCTTCAATAATTGCACACCCTAGCTTCGAACAACTTCAATATACATAGAACAAACCCATACAAAAAACTCAGTTGTAAGTTTTTCGACCTCAAAATTGACAATACAGAAAATCCTCTGAAGTCATCCTAAACGAAGAACATTAATGGTGGAAGCTGTGATTTAACAGCCATGTTGTTTTGTTGTTAATAAAGATTAGTACGTAATTGCTAAATCAGTAGTATATTACCAATAGTTCATAAATTTTTATTTATTTTAGTCAAAGGTCGCTATATCCCACACACATTTCTCTTTTGTGAATTGTTAGTTAGTAAATAGGGGTTCAGAACAACAATTTTATATTAATGAATCAAAGTCGTTTCCAGAAATATGGATATTGTAAATTTCGGCAGTTATTTTGCCCTTTTAGTCAAACACCAGAAATGGTAGGTACCTACTGTTAACTTAAAGCTTGAAGAATTTCATTGACAAGTATACCGAGTGTCCTAGATGAAACTTTTCAGTTGATCAATTTTGAAAATATTCGAAAAACAGGTGAATTTTTATTATTAATTATTTTGTAATTAACACCCATTTGTGTAGGTAGGCTTGCCATACCGGTTTGACCGGGACAGTCCCGGTATTTTGCTCTTGTCCTGGTGTCACGCCTGATTTTATCGATGTTCCGGAAAACGGCTGTAAGATGTAAAAAGTAAAGAATAGTGGCTGTAAATAGTTTAATTATAACAACAAAACAACAGGCTTATGAGAAGGGTGAGCGCTACCTAGTGGAGAGGTGTACACTATCACTGTATCGGGTAGAGAGACGAGAGCGCTTTGTTTTTTAAAAGCAAAGATTAACATTATCATAACTTATTAATTTGACTTGACAAAAAACAAAAAAAAGATTTTTTTTTTAAATTGTTTTTATAGTTAGACAAAAAGTTATAGTTTCATAAAACATAATTAGACTTAGTAATTGTTCAATTAAACAATTTTCTGAAGTATTTTAATTTTTATTTCATTAACACTTCTTTCTAGATGGTATACCAGAAAAATTATCATTAAAAGGGAAAAAATATATATTTTTAAGTAGCAAAAATTCCTTTCTTATTTTTAAAATGTGCGCAAAACTAACAATTTGGGGTTCCAGGTTTCCCCTTTCCGTCACTTGCGAGGTTGAAAAAAATATTGAAAACTGCCATTTTGCTTCTGATTTTTTGAAAATTTTCCATTTTAATGTGTCCCGGTTTCACTCACCAAAAATATGGCAAGCCTAACTATAGGGCATGATGATACATCACATAACAGCTATTTTAACACTGATGAATTCATAAAAAAAATCGGTACCAATTATTTTTCAGAAAAAAAATTCAACTAATAGTTATAGGTTAATAGTATATAATTTAAAATATAGGTATAAATTTCATTTAGACTAAATGATGTTCAAATATAATTGTGTGTCTGGAAATTTTGTTTACAACTAATAATTTGAAGTTACTGTTGGGTTAAATTAAAGGAATGTATCAACTTCATCTATTTGATCATAGATAATTACGATGTTTTCGAGTTAAAACACATAACATAAATTTCTATATCAGTTGACGAGACATAAATTATCTGTTATTCATCAAGATTTTTGCGTTACGGAATATACTTTTATAAGTTTATCATCAGGTTTTTATATATGGTGGAGCATTGTGAAGTTATCTAAGTTAAATATTGACTATTTACTTTTCTTTATCAGATTGTACCTGGAACCGAGCATGATCTAAATTTCCAGCTATAAAATACGTTTTTAATACCTTATTTCTACAACTTTTATAGTCTTAATCATCTAGCGGAGCATTCTCTGAATCGAATGACTTATTTTCTCAAGTAAAGGAACCATTCGATACAATTATGACTGTAGTGTGTTATATTATTTTTTGCGACTATAAACATCATACTTGAAAAAGAGTGGATAAGTCTAAATGTGATATTTGAGATTCATAAATTCATTAAGGTAGTCAATAAAATAAATTGAATAGGTATTAATTGCATTATATAGATTGAGAAAATTCATATATGAAAAACTTCGAAAAATATTGAACTATACTTATTGAAATTTCAAAATTATACGGATGTATGTTTCAAGGGAATTATCCAAATATTTTATCCAGTGTTTCGACTTCTTCGCATTTTCTTGGAAATTTATTTTTTCAGTTGAAATGCACTTTCACGAAAATATGGAATATTTATATATATATATATATATATATATATATATATATATATATATATATATATATATATATATATATATATATATATATTAACATACATATATACAGAGAGTTTCAAAAAGTTTGCACCATATGGAAAACTTTTTTATAATCCATTTGTCAGAAAATTTTATTCTTGATAAAAATTGGAGCATTGCGAGAAACTTTGATCTAAAATACCAGAAATTTAAATTTTTCAACGGTGTACAGGGCAGAGCCAAAAATAGAAATTTGGCACAAGAGTACACTAGGTAGTATTATTTTCGACGATATCAAAATGTTCAGATTTGTATACAATATTCAAATTCTAAATCACAGCCACCTATGCAATAAAACAAAAACAATCCATTTTTTTATTGTTCAAGCCCCATAAAGAGTACTAGTAACTCATATACACCTTAGGTACTTCCCTCGTATTACTAAATAATATTTCAATGTGAAATTTATTCCAATTTTTATTCGAGCTAGTACATCCAATTTAGTTGAAAATAGTTAAGGTTGGTTTTCTATAAATGTTCCAACCTTCACAGATACTTTAATTCACAGCGACAGTAACCAACACATTAAAATAAAACTCAGTGTTTTTCATTCGTTCATACATAGGTTGTTCACGATTCCATTATCGGAAACAAATTTTCAAACTGAAGTTAATACAATTAAATTATTAGTCACTAATAACGGTTACAATGAAAGTCTTATCGACAAGCTCATTGGGAAAAAGCGAATAAAGTATCTGTTGCATTCAATATACCCCACGCAAACTATTAATGAAGAACAAAAATACTTTCCAATAAATTATGTGCCTAATTTGAGTAGCAAAATTTGTAACAGACTATCGAAAAATAACGTGAAAACAATTTGTACAAATAAAAGAAACTTGAAGTCATTCTTGGTCAATAATAAAGAAAAATCTAACATCGGAGAAAACAGTGGTGTTTAAAAAATACTTTGCGACGAATGTCCTGCTTTCTATATTGGACAGACAGGAAGGAATATAAATATTCGTGTTGAAGAACATAAAAAGTCAATTTTACAGAACAAAAATACCACTGGCTTCTCTGAGCATTGTATAAAATTCAATCACTTCCTGGATTTCAACAAAACCAAATTGTTACATTCAGGTAACAAAGGAAAGCGCCTTGTACCCCTTGTAAACGAACAAATTGATTTTCAGGTATCACCTTTGCTTTTGTCTGTTTTATAAATTACGATGTAATACTCTCCTGTAGTCAGTCTTGATAATGAGTTCATAACTCGAAACATGTCGCCTTTTCGTTACTGCTAAATACAGTATCTAAATATTTTTTATATTGTGAAACATAAGCCAAGTGTTTTTTTATTTTAAAGTTTATACTTTATTCTTATATATGTATATATATATATATATATATATATATATATATATATATATATATATATATATATATATATATATATATATATATATATATATATATATATATATATATTATGGCTCATAGAGAAATTCGAAAAAGAAGCGACAACCGTTACTGGAAGTACCTATGCCAAGTTTTTCTTTTATTCGATAACCTGGCGGCGGTTAGTAAAAAATTTGAAAGCCCCAAAGCATTCGGCCCTAACATTAACTCAATGCACTACCAAATTTCAACCCTTTAATTCCATCTGCTAAAGCTGTGGAAAAATATTTATATCACCAAATGACATTTCCTTAGCATCCACTTAATCCACGTGTAGATTTTCCACTCTCAAAATTACTTTGGATGGGTTCTGTGGAAGCAAGGTCCTTACACCCTTCAAAAAGCCCTAGAAAGCTGAATTTGGGATATGTTGTTCATAATTAATTTCCACATATTTTGACACCGCTTTGAAAAATATCTGCTCGTGCACATTATCACTGGTTATACCAGTTTCATATTACAGGTTATACAGAGATATATTAATTTTTATTGAGTATTCCGAAAATATGCATATATTTGATAAGAAAAATTATGGTATTAGGTAAGTTGCATAGCTCTTTGCTTTCATGCAGTGCCGGATTATCCACGTAGTAAGAGTAGCAAATGCTACGGGCCCCGCGAATTGGGGGGCCTCGCGCACCAACGCCTGTCTGACAGTAAAATAAAATAAGTTTAGATAAGCGTAAAATATCTTGCACGCCTAAAACGCGAAGCGCTTAGGCACTCCCATGTGAAAATCGAAAACTCGATTTCGTCACGTTAAATCGTAGGTATAGGTTGTATAATACCTAGCACAAGAAACGTTGGTGTCAAAATCTACAATAATTTAAAGTTGTACCACATTTCGAAAAATTGAGTGCCGGCCGCACAAGTTATGTGTTTGTACTACTGGCGCTGCACTACACGTTGGTAGCACTGCGGAACTAACAGGGGAATTCCCTGATATTGTCATCGATCGAGCTAGTCGTGAAACCCGAACAAATGAAATAGGATTCTATTGACTATTAGAATTCGATGTACACTTATATTTGGCACAACGAAAAAAACTGTAAAAATCTCTTTAGTTGTGAGCCATTCTTGAGAAAAATTGTTTTGACTTCGAGTCTTTCGAGTTGTTCGGGTCTTTGAATAAGCTTCGAGTAGGTACTGTTTTAGGAACTAGTTCTCGATATTTGAAAACTAAATGGCAATATTAAAAACTAGTGCAGAATAAGGTTGCTAAGGTTGTATGTTTGATTCACATTGTATTTTAGTTGCATCAGTTTACATTCCACCATATTATTGTAACACCAACACTTGTGACTATAGGCACATTGGCCCAAATAGCTCTTTCACAAGTATCATGGATGTCATTTACATGAATATAAATTTGAATTTGATTCTTCGTAAGTAACTTTGATTGTACCTTATGAATATTTAAAATAATATACGTTTGAACTATTTTATTACCAAAGTTTAAAAAAAAGCCAACCAATTTGATTTGTAAAAGTAATTAACACAGATATATGTGTTCCTACACATTTTCGGTTTTATTCTCTAATCTGAGTTTACCATAAACTTGAGAACCTAAAGCAAACCAAGGGCCTCTTGGCCGAATTTGCTACAGGCCTCGCGGTGGCTTAATCCGGCACTGCTTTCATGGGATTACAGTCAATTTGAAATGGCAGAATATTTGTAATTATAGAACTTTCAGATAGTTTACGTTTCGTTTTGAATATCCTTTACGAGTGTCGCCTTCTATTTGTGGCCATTTATCAACATTCTAGCAATTCCAAAGCTACAAATAGGTTAACATACGAGTATTCGCCATTGAAAATTATCAACTGATATTTCATAAGCATAGATAGCTTCGATGGGTACATTTTTTCATAACCGTACATTTTAGCTTTCACAATTTTTTGGAATAATCAATTATAAAACGGAATATTTTGGCTTACACTAAAGAAGCTTTCTCATATATGCAAATCAATTTAAGAAAAACGTCAATCAATAGCTTTATTTGTGTTTTATGTAATACAAAAATTAGATTGAATATAAACCAAAATTAATCCTAAATTATGATGACAAAATGAAACGCATTTTATATTTGGATGTAATTTTTGTTCCAGTTCTCATTCATTTGGTTTATGGGATTTTTTACTTAAATTGGTTCGATTTCTTTAAACCCTTTATGCTGTAAAGTTTTTAATTCAAAAGTATCTGGGAAATTATCTTTTTCAAAACAAAATTAATGGTGCCAAAAATCATACTAACTATTATGAATTGTTATATTATCCCACTTTTAATTTCAGTAGGCTAAATGTTTTAACATATTCAACTACTATATATGCAGACGCAGAGACTATCGATAGATATTGCAATGAATTGTTTTTAAGTGTAATTAGTCAAACTGAATTAAAATGAGCAAACTATTCATTATTATATCTTTGTGGAGAAGCAGAATAAGATATATTCAAACTTCTGAAAGTCTTTATTGTCAAAACATTATCAAAATCTTTTAAATATCTTACATTTGAAAGAATAGCAGGAAATAAATTTTAATTTGTTAAAGTTTTCCAAGTTTTCATTTAACTGTTTATGAAGTGTATTATATAATACAATAATATAACATCTCATTCGACAAAAAAAAACTAGTCCATATTCAAATTCAACAACAGATGAAAAAAATTTTATATATAAATACAGATAAAAAAAAAGTATTATATGTGAAATATCGATTATATTGTAATGAAATAACGAATGGTATTCCGATTTTTATAGAAATTCACTACACATATACATGTACAATGTCTTGTATTACTTTCTGTAATACCTTTTGAATCTGTCTTTTCTGCAAGCAATAATAATAATATCATATGTCATTTTGCTAATAAAGTAATCTAAGTGCGTTTATTCTTCACTTAATGTTGAAATGTATATAAATATTTTAAAAACGTAATCGAATGATGCAATGAATATGTAACTAAAAAAATGATTAATTATGAAATATAAACAGAAGCATTTATATTTTATTATACATATTTTCTATAGATATGCATACGAAATATATACTTATTTCATCAAGTTATTCTGTTATCATAATCTTATTACTAGAGCAGGGGTTCTCAACCTCTTAGGCCATACGTCCCCCTTTTTTGGTCGAGTATTTTTAATTATAATGTTAATAGAAAAATTTTTATCTGCAAAAATTTAATTCCAACAATAAACTTATTATTAATGATAAATAAAATGATTTCATATAGTCACAATATTGTTGTTAAAATATTTTCGTTTGATTAGCGTTCTTTTAATTTCAGAAGAAAATGTTTCACTCGCTCAATAATTCAAAGAGTTTATTTCGAGTATTGGCGAACCATCATTTGACACTACATCTCTCTCCCTACACGTTTCATATCATCTTGAAGCCCTAATTTATTATTTTACAAATAAGAAATGGATGTGGGTATGCATACGAAATATATACTTATTTCATCAAGTTATTCTGTTATCATAATCTTATTACTAGAGCAGGGGTTCTCAACCTCTTAGGCCATACGTCCCCCTTTTTTGGTCGAGTATTTTTAATTATAATGTTAATAGAAAAATTTTTATCTGCAAAAATTTAATTCCAACAATAAACTTATTATTAATGATAAATAAAATGATTTCATATAGTCACAATATTGTTGTTAAAATATTTTCGTTTGATTAGCGTTCTTTTAATTTCAGAAGAAAATGTTTCACTCGCTCAATAATTCAAAGAGTTTATTTCGAGTATTGGCGAACCATCATTTGACACTACATCTCTCTCCCTACACGTTTCATATCATCTTGAAGCCCTAATTTATTATTTTACAAATAAGAAATGGATGTGGGTAGTCAGTCTATTTAAAGAGCAAGTAGTACAAAATGCTGAGCTAAGTGTTCGTCTTAGACGAAGAAATTTACTTTCAGCAGTGTTTGTGCCGATAAAATTTATAAAAGAATTGAAAAGAAATACTACTCTTCTGAGCAGTTTTGAAAATTTTCCACAATGGTGAATTTGATAACAAAATCAAGAAATCCTTTTATACTGGAAAATAAAATAGTTTTGTTTGTTAAAAAAATAAATCCAGACATTGTTGAAATGAAAAAAGTAGTGAAAATAATGTAAATTCTTTTTGGTTTTTTCCAAATAATTAACCGTAATACATCTGTTTTAATTTGTTTCCTCCGTATCCTGTGTTATCCCGAGATATATCCTACGACTAACCGTTACAAAACCCCTGCACGAGAGGTTCCCACTTTTAAAAAAATGGCTCAAACGATTGACATTTGTGATAATATCGGAGACTTAGAAAATAAACAAGACGTGATATTTGACAATTACACAGATAAAACGGTTTATCTTATATGTTATTTGAGTTTCGAAATAATATTCAGATACTTATGTGACAATATTTTTCACTCCACATTAACCCATTAGTTCATCTGATCCGATAAATCGGATCACCTTTTTTTGCGCACTAAGCGAATGTAAACATAATCATAAAAATTTTTCGGGCTGCGAACGAGAGGAACAACCTTCTTTTGTGTGTAAATACACAAAAAACCCACTGTATTTGCTGTTTGATATCCAAAAGGGTTTTTTTTATTGATCATGAACCCGACATTGTACAGCCAGAGGAACGGTGGGTAAGTCAAATTAAAATTACTCAATTATAAACTGCTAAAAAATATTATTTGTTATGAAAACACGTTAAAAAGATATCAGTGAATGAAAGTCTACTGGGGATTCAACATAAATTGGTTTCAGCAGTAAACTAATAACAACTTATTATGATAATCCGATATATCGGATTGTATGCAAAAAGTGCTTTCCTGTAGATATTTCGTTAGTCAACTGTTATTTATGTATCTATCAGCAGGTGCGTACTTTATGTTTTCATTTCTTTTTTTTAAGACTGTCGCTCGCGCATCTCTTGGATGAAATCGAAAAAGATGATGTGGAACAGCCAACTGACATTATGTTGAACCTCCCGATGACGTAGAAAACGCAGACTGCGATAATGAAGTTAACGATGAATATTTCGAAGGCAATGTAAATCATCTGGGGTTCAAATTACTAAGAGCTTATTGTGAATATGAAGTACGCACTGCAGTTCTGAATGATAGGCGAATCATAATCAGTAAAACAGCTACTGTTAGTTATTTTGATTTTGGCTCAAGTGTTGAGGAACCATTATCGAAATATGCCAAAACTAACAAGGCTCATTTGACCAAAACAAAATTGTTTTGGCCATAAGAGTTACTTAGCAGAATACTGACCAAGACAAATTTGTATGCATCGCAGAGAAACCTCAATTTGAATATGACGCTCGATGAGCTGAACGTCTTTCTTGGAACTCTATTGTTATCTGGATAAGGAAAATCCTAACAAACGGATGTACTGGTCAAGTCGGAGGAAGATACCAAAAATACTTTTTTTTTAATGTTTTTTTTTTTCAATGTTTTCTTTATTGAACTAAAACAAATGGTTACATTGTCATGTACTTCAGGAAAGTATAAGACGATTTGAACAAATATTGAGACACGTCAATCTGAATGATAATCATAAAATTGATCCAGAGGACCAGCTGTACAAACTCTGCGGCCCTTGATTACCGATCTCAATGAAAACATTAGATATCATGGTGACCTTGAAGAAAATTTTTCAATAGATGAGTCCAGAGCAAATTTATTTGCACTAAATGAGCAGTCAGACTACATCCAAATTCGTGTTTCAAAAATTACTATACTTTCTGAGTGCATGTTTCTTTGGCATATCGGATGTTCTGTATTTTTGCAAAAAATGTTTTTTTTCATACCTGTGCTTGTTTTTTGTATTACTTCGAACCATATTAACTAGCTTTTTTCAAAATATCAGTTTTTCCTCCATCTGTAAACTTTATGCACTAATGGGTTAAAGTATCTACAGGTAAGCCACGAGTTCAGAATAATATGAAGAAATTTAATTACACCAGTTCAAATATACTTTCTGAGTTGATAATAAAGCTTATCAATGTTTGAATTGTGATAAAAGGAGTAATAAGTTACCTAACCCTCTATTCACTCTGAAATACGCACATGTATAAGTAAACAACACAATAATAGAAGTACACTATACAATCATTATTTGTACGTTGGCAACAGATTTTTCTCTGGTTTTATTTGAATGACTGTATTAATTACGTGACCTCCTTTACTGTTTCTCGATTGAATCGTACCTAGTATAGATAACCTAAAATAATATTTAAGCACTGATTTCTTTTTCTAGCGATGAACATATTATGTCACCTAAATTTTATTTTAAATAAACTTATCAAATTTGTACAAATCAACAGATTAAATTGATATGATCGTTATATGGATTTTCAGAAACATTGAAGTATTTGCTATGTCGAAAAATATAAAAGGGGAATTTTTCTTAGAACAATAATTATTATTCTTGAAATTAACAGTGCCATTTCATTAATTGTACATAAAATATTTTATAATATATTTAGTTATTCATAATTATTATTAGTGACTCGTTTCATCTTCATCAATTTCGGATATTATGTTAATCATCATTAATTTGTACATCTTTTGCCACTGGTTTGAAAACTTCCGCGGAAGAAACACCCGCCATTCCCTTGGCAAAAGTTTGAAGATGTTATATATATATATATATATATATATATATATATATATATATATATATATATATATATATATATATATATATGTTTTTTTTCAACAAAGAACTAGATTATATCGAACAAATAGCCTATAACAATGGATATAAACCAGCTGTTGTCTTAAACATTCTGACTAAGCATTCTAATAAGCTACCAAAGTATATCCCACGAATAATACAGATAAAATCAAACCATATAAAACACTAACATACACTGGTGAATTAAAAAATGAAATTTCCAAAATATTTTTGAGTAATAATCATAATTTAGCTTTTAGAACCAACAACTCTTTAAGTACAATCATTAAAAACAATAAACCGAAATTAGATAAAAATAATAAATCAGGAGATTATAGACTAGACTGTAATTAATGCCCTAAGTTTTATATAGGTCATATGGGAAGATCTTTTCATAGTAGAATCAAAGAACACGAAAGAAGTTATATTAATAATAAGAGCGACGCCTATTATTCTAACCATTTAATAGAAGAAACACATGATTTCAACCAATATTTTAAAATTTTACATAGCGAAAATAAGTCTTAAAAATTAAATTTATTAGAATCTATGGAAATTTTAAAACACAAATCTTAAGAGCTTTTACTGAATGAGCAAACTGATCTTGGTAATTCCTCGTTAATAAACCTGGTCTTTGAAACCTCTTAATAGTTAACCATTCCAAATAAGTCAATACCTGTTATACTGTTCTGGGAATCATAAATACAATCCTCTGTTATTAATACCTATTAGTAGAATATTTCAGGTAATATATGAGCACTCTGATATATTTTAAGAATTAGTTCGTAACTAAATTTGATGAAGACACTGTGTTGTCTAAACAATAGTCTTATTTCTTATATATACATATATATATATATATATATATATATATATATACATATATATATATATATATATATATATATATATATATATAACTAATTGATTGGGCCGATACTTGATGAAAATCCGTTATATATATATATATATATATATATATATATATATATTATATATATATATATATATATATATATCTATATACTGTAAATAAAACTTCACAGTTTTACTATATTCAATAGTATAAATATAGTCAAAATAGAAAACTGTGAAGTTTTATATAATTTAAGTTGAATTCACATATCGAATCGACAAATAAACGAAACATAAGTAAAATTACACATCAAACAAATATATATATATATATATATATATATATATATATATATATATATATATAAATAAATATATATATATATATATATATATATATATATATATATATATATATATATATATATATATATATATATAAAACAGAATTCTTCGTGTTATCGATACACGTTCGTGGCAATAAAATGAAGTGAACTAGGACATTTATTTGAAACTAATCAAACAAACCTCCTAGCGGAGCTGGTTATACGAGTTCACGAAACATCAAAATGCCTCCATATACCTTAGACGGTGTATGTTAGAAACATTAAGTTGTTTATCACAATCAATGGAAACGATAGACAGTCTGTTTCGCCCATATTTGGGGCTCATCAGTATCATCCATCCATCGAAAGTGATAACCAACCAAATATTTCTAACGGCGTTATATTTTCCTTCCAGTGACTATATGGCATATAAATATGACACAGCGCCACCAGTCGGAAACAAATGAACCACATCTTACAGATGGATGAAAAAATTTCGGCAACGAGAACTCGTACGTCCTGACTCCCGAAGGTGGTTACTATACTCGCTAAGCAAGAGTAAAGTTGACACATCAATTCGATGTAATGCAACATTTACACACCGCAAGTAACAAGCGCTTCAATTTTATTCCTTTTACAGGTAGCAAATGAATATAAAACAGATTTCTTCGTGTTATCGATTCACGTTCGTGGCAATAAAATGAAGCGAACTAGGACATTTATTTGAAACTAATCAAACAAACCTCCTAGCGGAGCTGGTTATACGAGTTCACGAAACATCGAATTGCCTCCATATACCTTGGACCATATTTATATGCCATATAGTCACTGGAAGGAAAATATAACGCCGTTAGAAATATTTGGTTGGTTATCACTTTCGATGGATGGATGAATCTGATGAGCCCCAAATAAGGGCGAAACAGACTGTCTATCGTTTCATTCATTGTGATAAACAACTTAATGTTTCTAACATACACCGTCCAAGGTATATGGAGGCATTTCGATGTTTCGTGAACTCGTATAACCAGCTCCGCTAGGAGGTTTGTTTGATTAGTTTCAAATAAATGTCCTAGTTCACTTCATTTTATATATATATATATATATATATATATATATATATATATATATATATATATATATATATATATATATATATATATATATATATATATATATATATATATATATATATAAACGAGCACTAATGAGATTATCAATTTTTTAAAAATATTTTTACAGATCAAAAATGAGTTGTAGAATATACGTAAAAATTAGTTACTGAAAATAAAGTTTCAGATTCATTATAAAATTGCTACAAAAAAGCTAAATTATCAACAAAAAAGATGAAACATTAATTAATTACATTGACACCATTCGCCCACAGTCATTGAAAATGAAATAGTTTTTTCTTGGAAGATCGGTAACCCAGCTGTGATTGTGATCTAACCAGTTGGTTAACCTGTGACGTAATATTCCTTATATTATTAGGGAAACTCTCTTCCTGCTTTTTGTAGTTTCGGAACGCTGGCTATATTTTTTACGGCATATTGTACTTCTTTATTTCAGTCATTTTCTATTATAATTTATTGCCAAACACGTTCCTAGGCGTGTTGGTCAATAAGTTTCAAGTGATTCAGAATAGGACAAACGTAGAAATAATGGATATTACTAACAAGAGTGTTGTTCCAAATGCTTCCAATGATACGTTTGAAAAATGCTTAGTATAATCATGAGAAAGTATTTATGAATTTTATATTTCTTAAATGTATTCATATTGTGCTCATTATATTCATTCATCTGACAATTATTCTTTTCATTTATCCTAGTTCCTTTCCATATTCCTAGTTATTCATAGCTTAAGGATATTCAAAACTCAAGATTAATATTTACATATATATATATATATATATATATATATATATATATATATATATATATATATATATATATATATATATATATATATATATATATATATATATATATATATATATAAATATTTATATTTATATATATATATATATATATATATATATATATATATATATATATATATATATATATATATATATATATATATATATATATATATATATATATATATATATATATATATATATATAAATTTTTTTGTTGTTGTCTTTTTTGTATTTATACTTGAAGCGATTAAGATATGCTAACGTAATAATAATATATTTAGTATTCACAGAGTAACAAACCTTGCAACAAATTTAATAAGGTTAGCAGTTTTTCAATAAAATCATTTTTGATCATCGCATTTTGTGTTCAAAATAAAAATCAGCATAGAGATATATACTCTTATATATATATATATATATATATATATATATATATATATATATATATATATATATATATATATATATATATATATAGATATATATATATATATATATATATATATATATACAGGGTGACCCAGAGCTACGTAATCGGTCCATAATTTTTTTGTCATTGAAGATATCGATATGAAATTTTCAGGGCAAATATAATCCGACTATGTCTATTTTTCAAAATTATTTTGAAGAAAATTGCACTTCCGGTTCTGCCGGAAATGATATCATCTTTTTGTTATTTCAAATAAAATACCCTGTATATCTTTTGATTTTCGAATTTCTTATGTAATTTATAATAAAATTGTCATACTCCTCTTTATACCTAAAATGAACAGTTTTCGAGTTATTAATTTTTTTCGTAAAATTTTGACAGTTGCGTCCTCAACGAAAATAGGCCATAACTTCTTTTTTCCTAAGTCTATTGGTGTGCTGTTTGTATTTTTGTAACCTTGGAACATTGTTTTATTCATTCCTTGTCAAAATTTTTCATATTTCTAACTAATTACTTGATAAAATCTAGGGTGAAGTTGGGAAATTTTAAACGTTAATAACTTTCTTATTTCAAATGAAATGCTATGTATATTTTTGCATTATTAAATTTGCTATCAAATTACCTTTCGATTTGTATAACCATTCCTTATACCTAAAGTTAATAATAACAAAGATATTTCACAATTTTGTAATAATTTATATATCAATACACCTGAGAAATCGAATAGCGAGTTATTTTGACGTATCCATGGATACCAATTACAAAAATTGTTTAAAATTTAATTGTATCACATTTTCTAGTATTTGTTCAGTTAATAAAATGGATTTTACGCGACAAGAAATGATAAATATGGTTTACTGTATTGGAGATGCCGATCGAAATATTCTGCTAGCTAGTAGAATTTATCATCAAAAATATTCTTATTCTTCTTCTGATTCAACTACGTTTTGGGATTCTGTTATTGATAAGCATAGATTTCTTTCTGTATAATGTTGAAATGTAATATTTAGAGTAACTGTTGGATACATGTGAATATACTCCTATTAACCAAAATGATAATGTCAAACTTGACATTGCAAATTGACATCAAACTACTTCAAACATATGTTGTTTATAAACAACAATAATTATTGAATATTAACGTCTTAGAATTACCATTTTTCAATATCTTTTCGGATATCAGCATTAGGTGCTACAAATCTAATGAACAGAAAAGGTGACACAATTAAATTTTAAACAATTTTTGTAATTGGTATCCATGGATACGTCAAAATAACTCGCTATTCGATTTCTCAGGTGTATTTTTATATAAATTATTACAAAATTGTGAAATATCTTTGTTATTATTAACTTTAGGTATAGGGAATGTTTATACAAATCGAAAAGTAATTTAATAGCAAATTTAATAATGCAAAAATATACATAGCATTCCATTTGAAATAAGAAAGTTATTAACGTTTAAAATTTGCCAATTTCAGCCTAGATTTTTCCAAGTAATTAGTTATAAATATGAAAAATTTTGATAAGGAATAAATAAAACAATGTTCCAAGGTTACAAAAATCCAAACCGCATACCAAAGACCTACTAACAAAGAAGTTATAGCCTATTTTTGTTGAAGACGCAACTGTCAAAATTTGACGAAAAAAATTAATAACTCGAAAACTGTTCATTTTAGGTATAAAGAGTGCAATGACAATTTTATTATAAATTACATGAGAAATTCGAAAATCAAAAGATATACAGGGTATTCGATTTGAAATAACAAAGTTGATATCACTTCCGGCAAAACCGGAAGTGCAATTTTCTTCAGAATAATTTTGAAAAATGGACATAGTCGGATCATATTTGCCCTGAAAATTTCATATCGATATCCTCAATGACAAAAAGATTATGGACCGATTACGTAGCTCTGGGTCACCCTGTATATATATATATATATATATATATATATATATATATATATATATATATATATATATATATATATATATATATATATAATATATATTTATATATAATTATATATATATATATATATATATATATTTATATATACATATATTTATAATTTTCGTTTTTTGCAATAACAAGTGATTGATATTTGAGAAAAGATTTTATCGAAAATTTAAGATTTCTTCACGAAATTTGGGAATTTTCTTAAAATTTTTTTTTGAGCTCAAGAAGTTTATGAAGTTCATAGCTTAGTCACGATTTTCGTTATAAAACTTTAACCTTATAAGGCAATTTCTATTCAAACCTTAATCGGCAAATAAACGAAAAATAATTAAAATTACACATCAGACAAAAATATATATACAGAAAGGTATTTATTCATATACATATACATATACATATATATATATATATATATATATATATATATATATATATATATATATATATATATATATATATCAACGAGCACTAATGAGATTTTTAAAACATATATTTAAAGATCAAAAATGAGTTGTAAGTTGTAGAATATTCGTAAAAATTAGTTACTGAAAATTAAGTTCCAGATTCATTATGAAATTGATGCAAAAACCTGAATTATCAATAAAAAAGATGAAACATTAATTAATTACATTGACACCATTCGCACTAACCAAAAATAGAAAAATTATGTGAAAAATTAAAATTTATTAAATTTAGTTTATCTCTCTAAATCTAATAAGCACAATGGTGAATATTTCAATTAATCTGTTCAATGAATCGTGGCAAGAAAAATATTTCGATTAATAAAAAAATTGGTATAAGTGCATCATAATCAATACATTCATATTATGATGAAAATCGAAATCATCAGCACCTTTGGAAAATTAGTTAACGTTCGAGAATTTCCAACAACAATTCAACTAATAAGAATAATTACCTGAATCACTCACATTGTATGGTTTAGTGGATGTTTAATACATGTGTTATATAATTTTTGAGCTCTTTCCACCTGTACTGTTGGAATAAACACCTGTTAACTAACTAACCGACACGTAGGTGAGTCGATGCATAAGTACTCCCCTAGGCGTCATATCTTATCAGTTCAGCACCTGTAGTGGGACTTCGGCGTCCCAATTGTTGATAATGAAATCCAAAATTTTGAATAAACACGATCATACTTTGACTACATTTCATTCACTCATCAAGAAATCTAAATTTTCAAATTATTGTTACAGATTAATAAACGTGTGAGCTGAGGAGCTCAGTCAGTAGGTAAGGTAGTATTTTCCATATAAAAATGGCTGCAATGGGAGAAAAGATTTGAGAATCCTGAAGGGCAGCCTCAACTCAATTACCATATGATGTTTTAGGATTCTAACTGAATTTGGGGAGGCTGTAGGAATGCGTACCTAAAGCTTGAAAACTCTGAATAAAAAAGGTTTTTCGAAAGGACCCCGCACATTTAGTTGGAAAAAATAACGACAGCTAAATTCGCTAATTTTTGGATATATTATAGATACTGGCTACCTACATAACATATCAATTTTAAATTCTGTTCCCACGACTGGTTTAGGATATAGAGTGGTCCAAATATATATGTCCAAAAAAATCATATTCATAATTTCAGAAAATGATGTTAACATACAAATTTTTACTGGAATATGATAACTTCACTGAAAAACCGTTCTTTGAAGGAAGCCATCCAAATACTTTGAAAGTGAGCCCGGCATATACAGGTTGTTTACTCGATGAGTTTGTGTATGCGGCTTCAACTTCGACAGTTTTATGCCAAAAAACTCTATTTCTAGCCTCATTGATAAAAAACGATATCTAAGACAGTGAAATAAAATACAGCTTCCTAACATGTATAGTTTAGAAAAAAAAGTGGTCCAAAAGTTAAAATCACAGAATTTTTTTTCTTTATTACTTGAAAACTTTTTATTTGTGAGGTACTGAAAAGTAAATAAGTCGAATAGTCTATAAAAAGTACATATCATGTTGAAACTGACGTTTTTATACCGTATGTTCATCTTTACAGGCATACCTCATAGATAAAAATGTATTAATTATTTTTCATCTTGAGGTGATCAAGATATTAATTAAGAAATTGATGAAGCTCATCTCGATATTAACCTTGTTAGGTTGAGACTATTTTCGAGATATAAAAATGTTACAAAGTATCAGCTATGGGTTCAAATTAATGAAGACCGAGAGTCGGTGTCGACTACTACGGTACCTGTAAATCTGTACCTGTAAATCTACTGTACCTGTACCTGTAAATCAGGTCCAAGAACACTCGGAACATGTGCTCATGTGGCAATGGTGTTGTGATACCTTGGTTATTCTGGTATGCTCCCGCACGTGAAATATCCTTTTACTAAAATTATAGATTCGGTAAACAACGCGATTTCAATTGATATTCAAATGTGAAAATAATTATTCATTCAGGATACGAGACTTTTGGTCAAAGAACGTATTTCACTGTACCTGTATCTTGAAAAGTGCGTCTATGGATCTGGAAGAAGCGATTCCAAACCACCCTGAACAATACAAACTGAATATACTATTCTTACGTGTCTCGTTGAAATCCAATCAGTCCCATTAGAATCATTAGATACACTCTCATTTTTCGACATTAGGAAACGAACATACGGTATATGAACTTTAGTTTTAACATGAATGTGGCCTGTTTTTTAACTATTCGATTTGGCAATGAACGCATTTATTTTTCCAGTACCTCACAAATAATCCCTGTACAAAATATAAAGAAGAAAAATTCGGTGATGTCAAATTAGACCATCCTTCTTTCTAAATTGTAAATGGTAGACAGTTGTACTTTCCGTCTACTATTTGGGGTATCCTTTGTTATTATTAAGTAAGAAATAAAGCCTTTTGAAACATAATTGTCGAAGTTGAGACCGTGTACACAAACCCATCGAGTAAACAGCCTGTATATGTCGGACTCAATTTTGAGTTATATGAGTGACTATCGTCAAGCTTTCCACTGAGGTTATGAGGTTATCGCATTTCACAGAAAGTCTGTATGTTAACAGCATTTTCTAAAATTGTAAAGATGGTTTATCGAGACATAGACATTTGGACCATTCTATATCCCAAACCAGTCGTGGGAACAGAATTTAAAATTGATATGTTTCATAGCTGGCCAGTATCTATAATATATCCAAAAATTAGCGAATTTAGCTGTCGTCATTTTTTCTAACTAAATGTGCGGGGTCCTTTGTTTGATGTCTGATATATATATATATATATATATATATATATATATATATATATATATATATATATATATATATATATATATATATATATATATATATGTAGGTACCTGGTACATAATGACATCACTAGCGGCTCCTATCGAAACAAATGAGCTGAAATTTGGTTTTTAAGATTGCTCTCGAGGCAGAACGAAACTTTCAAAATTTAGATATATATATATATATATATATATATATATATATATATATATATATATATATATTTATATATATATATATATTTATATATATATTTATATATTTATATATATATATATATATATATATATGTAGGTACCTGGTACATAATGACATCACCAGCGGCTCCTATCGAAACAAATGAGCTGAAATTTGGTTTTTAAGATTGCTCTCGAGGCAGAACGAAACTTTCAAAATTTAGATAAATTTCCAATCCCCGCCACTTTTACCTAGATATTTCTCATTTTCATATATATTTTCTTCCTGGTACATATTTGTATCTCCAGATGAAATTCGGAGTTGTTTTCAAGGCAGAAAGAAACCATCAATATTTGGGTAAATTTTTCTACCGCTGAAATTTTTATATACATACAAAAAAGATTTTAAACCATCTTTTTTTTTTTTTTAACTCGAGGGACCTACAGTTTAACGCGGGTTCTCCGAACGGCCAATGGGCTTGTATATTACCCAACAAATTTCAATCTTAAATAACCACTAAATTCCGGACATACACAACACCCAAGAGCGAGGTGGGACTCGAACCCACAATCCTCGGTTTACAAACGGTATAAGGCGGTTCACCCTACCGCTGGTCTACCGAGGCCTCCATTTTAAACCATCAACATCTATAGTATTAAGTAAATTCACATAGAATTTTTAGCCTAAATTTGGAGGAGTTGTAAGACCAGCTTGGAAAACGCAAAAACGCATAAAATTTCTATCTATCATTTCTAGCGGTAGGAAAAAAGATTAGACATCCCCAATATGCATAACATTTCCAGCTTCCTAACTAAGTTTGAACAGGCTTTAGAGATACGCAATTCTCGAATACCTGCAAAAACTCATGAAATCTCTCATATAAATGACGACTGATTGCGAAAAAAATTGGCATCTCAATATTCAATGCACTCACATACAAATTTACAACTCTCTAACACAATTTGAAGGGGCTGGGAAGTAGTAAAAACTCATACAAAAAACAGTTTTCTGACCCATCCTCTCTCTAAGGAACTCCAGAGAGGTGTAAATTTTCGCTGTCGCCATTCCCAAAATTGAATCATTCCAGAATTATGACTGAATTTATCCAAATTGATGGTTCTATTTTGCTACAAAACACAACCCCAACAAATATATAAATCGAGCACCTTAAAAATCATGGTACACCTCCCCCATCCCTCTCAGTTGACTTTCGATAAAGTGCACTAGTCGTGAAAAATACTACTAAAAAATCCAAGTTCATCGGTTTTTTAATTTATACGTGAACATTAAGGTTTTTAGTCGTACTTTAACCCATAAAATACATCCTATTGCTAGTGTATCGAAGGAGAGCAGTCAGGTGCGGGTTTTTCTATACGTTTTAGACCTTCTAGACAACGATTTTCGAAAAATTTTTCATGTTTGCAAAATGAGCTGAAACTTGGTATACGCAGGATTGTTCTCGTTGCAGAACGAAAGTTTCAAAATTTGAGTAAATTTCTCCAACCGCTGCCATTTTTACGCCGATATTTCATGTTTTTTCATGGTTTTTGAAAATTTGCCAAAGTCCATTTTTCTGCAGATTGAGTTAGAGGGTTCATACTTGGTAAGTAGATTTTGTTATATATATATATATATATATATATATATATATATATATATATATATATATATATATATATATATATATATATTATATATATATATATATATATATATATATATATATATAATACATATATATATATATATATATATATATAGGGGGAAGTCGGTGAATTGTGCGCACCTAAGAAGCCGGGTTGATATTTTCTTGAATATAGCATCTAGAATTCTGAATTTTGGCATAGATATTCTTCATTGTATATGGTATAACACTAATAAATTAAATATCACAAAAAAATATGTATTGAGCTTGAGAACGAAATAAGACATAAACTGACAATGGGCATGATTATCCACCCTATGCGGGTAATTGTGCGCACCAGTCAGGGTAACTGTGCGCAACCAGAAATCTGTAAATATAGTATGGTGTATCAGGCATAATCGAAAGAAGCATTACAGAAGACATATAATGTTTGTTAGAACATTAACAAAATATAAAAAAATTGTTATTTAGGTACAAAAATCACAGTCATATCCTTCATAGCTTTCAGTGGACCATAGAATGATAAATCTAAATCCTGCGAGCAATGAGATGTATGTGGTGTGATGGCTAGCAATTCAATCTTGTTTTGCTTGCAAAATTTATAATTTTATAGCTTAACTGTTAGCTACTGCATAAGAATACGCTAATCGCAGAAGTTCATTTCTTGTAACACCATAAAAAAAATTTGCCATTTTTAGTACATGACTCGCTCTTGGACCTGTGAAAACATGGGATGTCGACCCACTAATATCACATCCTCCAGCATATTCATCTTTATTTCTTCTGCGAATTCTATATTCTGGTATTAAAACTTCCTTCCGTCATCTCTATAACTGCTCCGTCATTTGAAACAAATCACAAGACTGTATTCATTTTGTCTGCGTCCCAAGAGGCTTTATTTATTTTGCGGGTATATTTTAGCATCTGAAATTATTCAGAAAACATTATGTTTTAAACTGAATAACAACAAAAACTTCTTATTCAAAAAGTTGGCTAATTGTGCGCATGGCGCACCATTACCCGACATGGACCTAATGCTTATAAAAATTCACCAAAATGAAACTGGAGTTTCTTTACCTTATAGATGAAGCGCTCCTACAATAGCTAGAACTACGTTGATTATTTTGGTATAATTACCCAAACAAAAAAGTCCTCATTCACATTTTCAATCTTCTTTTCGCACGCACAGACGTTATAGTAAACAACCAAAATAGTAGTCAGACACGATGACAGCCGCGTTTGCCGCGTAAATTGCCCAAATGGCTGCGCAACTTTAATTATCTTCTAAGCGATGGCACGAAGTGTATGAATTCCAATAAATGGTTGACATTTTCTACTGCTAATATGCTGCGCATAATTAACCGCCGCGCATGATTAACCGATTTCCCCCTATATATATATACATATATATATATATATATATATTTTTTTCATTTGATGCTGAGGGGGCGTTCAAGTATTACGTAACGCAATTTTTGAAGATTTTTGACCCTCCCTCCCCCCTATGTAACGCACCGTAACGTTTTCATGAACCCCCCCTTCCCCACCCTAAACGTTACGTAACATCCAAGTCACAAATATGTTGCGCAAAGTACCTGAAAGTCCCTAAAATACCTATGTTATTGTTTAAAAGGCGCTTTCGTTAATAATAAACAAAACAAGAGTATTCTAACTCGCAATACATGCGTATATTGTTTATTTTATTGTTATATAATAAATAATCATACATAATGTAAAATATTGAAATGTGCTCAAATTTGCCCTAATAAACTTTTATTACTAATCTTCATTTAATTATGCCGTTTTCCTGACTTGGCCCTGTCCTTACATCCATTTTTAGCTTCATCCACCATTATTTTTCTCATGCATTATTCGATTTTAGCTTACTAGCAGGTTTTCACTTTGGGAGCCCGCTTATTAAAATAAGCCACGACATTCGTGGTTTTTGCCACGAATGTCGTGGCGAAACGTCAACTTTTTGATAAAATCGAGTTTTTTAAGATTCAACAAACCTGTTATTGCTAATAATTATCAAGAGATTAGAAATAGTTCACAGGCAACAACAATTCGAAGAAATAATTATATATATATATATATATATATATATAATATAATATATATATATATATATAATATATATATATATTATATTATAATGTATATATATATATATCTTAATAATATATATTATATATACATTATATATCTTATAATATTAGATTATATATTATTGTATATATTTATTATATATATATTATATATATATATATTAATAAGTATATATATATATATATATATATATATATATACGTGGGCGGTCCGATAAGTACTTAGCCTACAAATGAAAAACGAAAATTTCCCTTCCAAAAACAAGAATCGAATCCACTGACCCATATTGCTCTTATTCTATTTTTCTAAAATCCGCGAACACTCCCGCTTCAACACGCTGTCCAAACAAAACTACCAGTACGATGCGGCTGACAGTAGTCGTCTACAAGAATATACTACATGACAGTAAATTTCTTTTGCGATAGTGGCGCCATCGGGCGGTGAGGCTAAGTACTTCTCGGACCACCCTCGTATATATATATATATATATATATATATATATATATATATATATATATATATATATATATATATATATATATATATATATATATGAAGTGATTGGCAAGATATTCATTCTTCTTTGATATTTAATCAGTTTATTCTTTCTTAAGTTTTCCAATCAGATACATTAGCCATTCAAAGATTGCGTCGAATTTAGTATGTACACTAGAGATTAGATTTGAAAACCTGCTTATTAAAATGCGTGCGATTAGCAAAGTTGGACCTAGGACCAAGATAGTTTTTCGTTTCATGACTTTTTATGATGTTTGGCACCTAAAACTCAATTTCATTTATCTCATTTATGGCGCAATTTGAGTAATATGGTCGAAAGTTTGTAAGTAGGTAGTTTCATTTGATTTCTTGGGATTGGTTTCGGTACGAATTGGTTGGGGGTTTAACCCCCTGTGGGAGGAAATAAATCTTGTTCACACGATAAAAGGAGCAATTTCAGAGCAATAGGGTTGAAAATTGATAGGTATATTATTTTTCATGTCATCTTGTTGTGGTACGAATCGGTTGGGGGATTGAGTCACAGGTGAATAAATGAATTTTATGAACACGATAGGGGGCACAATTTTAGAGCAATAGGGGTGAAAGTTGGTAGGTAGGTAGACTTCATGTCGTCTTACAAGGTATTGGTTTTGGTACGAATCGGTTAGTGGGTTGAGCTGCAGGGTAGGAAATAAATCTTGTTTTCATGATGAAGGGCGCAATATTGAAGCAATAGGGTTGAAAGTTGGTAATCTAAATAGATGGAAAACTGGGTTGAATTCGAAAACTAATCTTAATTGAATAAATAGATTTTGCTTTTATAATGTAGCTAGCTATGATATAGTTTCTTAAAATTATTTTATATCTCACGGGTTCCATAGTTTAACTCCAATCCCTACGGTCCAATGGGCTTGAATCTATTTCATGAACCAAATTTTATACAAATTTTTGAACTACAACATATTATGGGACATGAACACTAAACTGCTAGGTAGGATTTTACTCGCGATCCTTGTTTTGCAAATGATAACTTTACATCTACGCTACCTACCCTTGGCCTCAGACGCTCTATATCAGCCATACTCAAACTTTTTTTTTCTTGGGCCACTTTCAGATTTTAGTTGTGTCGTGCGGGCCACTATCTACATAAATCACATCTGTTATTTAGGTGATGGTAAAAAACCTATTACGATTACGTTTAATTTTTTATTTATTATATTGGGAACATTTCAATGTCATCGAAATGAGAATCTATAAGTCGGTTTCTATATACGTTCTTTGCATATTTCATTTTGGAATAAGATGATTCACGAAGATATGTCGATGCAAAACAACGTAAGCAGAATTGGATCACATTTTTTCACAGTCTTAAATTGTCTACTCCATCTTCTCTCTTGTCTCTTTGAAAATAACTTTGTATAATTCTTCATTTCAATCAACTCGTCAAACAAGTCTGCATAATTACAATCCAAAACTGAAGCCGATTGTGAAATACTTATCGGCTCTAGGTAACATAATTTTTCTACAAAGCAGTAGCAAATTTTTAATTTTTCTTAAACCTCCCTTCAAATTCGTCTGATAGTGCAGAAATATAATTTGAAATTATCAAACAGTTTTCTTCGAAAATATCAAATACAGTCCTGTGTAACACTTGTAAGTGTTTGAAAATTTTGAAGTACTTTGTTTTGAATTTCTTCGTAATAAATACTTAGTTTTTCTACGAAAGCAAATATTCTATTTGCCATTTGTGAAATAATTTTGTTTTCGCCTTGCAAGCTTCGATTAAGGCTGTGAGTTTTTCAGTTATGTCGGATAGAAAAGCTAACAAATGGTGGTGTTCTTAGTTTGCAGTTCAGGAAAATTTTTTATCATTTTGCTGTGAAAACAGCATTATTTCTTAACGTAAAGAAAAAAACTGCGCCTATTATTTCCTTAGTTAATAGGTTAATATAATTTGAAGTTAAAATGGGTGGGCCACTTTCAAAAGCCTGGCGGGCCGCAGTTTGAGTATCGCTGCTCTATATTCATATAAAAATCAGAAAATAAAGCTGAATAGCTTCGCTTGCTATACTCCATTCAATCAATTAAAAATTCCTTGGATCTTCTTGATAATCTCTTCTGTGTAATAGTGTTAGTTATCCTATAACCATAAGATTCACTTAAGCTTAAAGTATTGCTTGTACATGAATTGAAACAAATCATATGAAATTCAATTTTTAACAGCATATATTGCATTTTATTATTAATATATAATAAATGAAGACTCTGAAATATATGTAGAATACACAAATGCAATAGTACTAATTAATCAAAACCACTATACAAATGCGACGATATTTATTAAAGATTTGGAGAATTAATTTGCCCTTGACTTGAATTTTATGAAATGAATCTGATGAAGTGATTTTTTTTTCATAATACAGCATTTGATAGCGAATTACTCGAGTGAAAATATTTGGATGTGCTTATTTATATATATTTATATAGTTATATATATTTATATATATATATATATATATATATATTATATTATATATATATATATATTATAATTATATAGATGGGTAGTCTTGACTGGCTAGTTGAGGAAAAAATGTATTTGAATATTTTGAGGTTGCAGTCAGAATAATTGTTGGGCTAGGTTAAAGGAATACTCTTTGTCATATGGTCGAGCTTTCGGAAATGTTTATTTCCTTTATCAAGACATCTATAATAAAGAACAGATTTAGATTTACAACAGCGTTCACAAAAAGTTAAAGATTACTTACTAACGTTGAGGTTATATAAATTTTGAAAAAGCACGTATAAAACGAAGAACAGAATGAGCTGATGGGTACAACTTCGTCACTTAAGTAAAAATCCATTACTATTATAATAATTTAATTTTAATTAATCCGTACTTTCCCATCTTGCTATCTACAGGAAACCAGACTAACAAAATGGTCGACGTCAACCCTGAGAACGCGGAAACTAAACCACAGAACAATAAGGTGATCTTCTTACAATAATTGACAATAGTCGATATGTCAACATAAAACGGGACACGGTCCAAATAAAATTTAAAGAAAACTAAAATTATTTAATCGGTTAAATAATTTTAGTTTTCTTTATTGTAAATGAACAATATCGAATATTTGAGAAATGTTTTTACATTTTTTCGCTATACAAATTTTCGATATGTTAAAAAATAAAGGTATTTACTCGTGATCAAAATTATTGTTTTGATAAACCTGGTACACGACTGATAAAATTTAATATATGATAGTTGAATTTTGGGTTTTAGGACATGCAAAACTTTTTATAAGAAATAAATTTTTTTGTTTAAACTAAAAAGTTTTCCATATCTAGCCAACTTACTTAGATACACTGTATATATATATATATATATATATATATATATAATATATAATATATATATATATATATATATATATATATCTATATATATACCTATATATATATATATATATATATATATATATATATATATATATATATATATATATATATATATATATATGAAAATAATATTTCTAGAATTTTTTAAGTTATAATGACTAATGAGTTGAATGATTGTGTTAGGGCTCGTTCAGACACGCGGGAACCGCGCGATTTTAGAATCGTGCGGTTTGGAATCGCAAAATTGTGTATGTGTTCAGACAGAGCGGTTAGTACGCGATTGGCGCGAGCGGAAAGCGTCAGTTTTGAAATGGAAGTCGACGAAGAAATACTATGTTTACTGTGGTTGCTCCTAAAAAAAAAAGAAAAGAAGGCAGTATTGGGTGCATCCAATATTAAGTGACCGACTCGTACATGGCCAATTCGTAACATTATATCCCAAATTAAGAATGTTCGAGGAGAAGTTTTTTGACTATTTGAGAATGTCAATAAAATCTTTCGATGAACTAATTGAATTGATCAAAGAAGATATTTCGAGCTCTGAAACACATATGAGGGCAAGCGTGTCACCAGAAGAAAAATTGAAGATCCTAGATTTCAGGCCTTTTCTCCACTTCATCAATAAATAACTCAGTGTCGAAGCGATCCATAGCGATGTCGCACGTGTTCTTGTTGTGACGTAGGTACGAATCGTGCGGTTCCCACAATGCAACTGAACGCTGATGAGAGGCTCCATAGTAACAGAATCGCGCGGGCACCGCACGATTCTATTTTCTGGCGGTTGAGTCGCGGGTACCGCGCGGGTTGACCAACCGCGCGGTTACGTCTGAACGATTGCAAAAGTACTTATATAAATAAGACCCGCGCGATTCCCACGCGATTCTAAAATCGCGCGGTTCCCGCCGTGTCTGAACGAGCCCTTAGAGAACGAAGTGTGGGGTTGGTGCATGAGCGTAGATTTTTCAAATTGGAGGTAAAGAATGTAGAAATTAATTATGATGAACATACATGTACGTGTATATTGACGCTAAGGAGGTGCTTTTTGGCAGTATAAAAATTCTCTACCCGCCGTCTATTTTAGTTAGGAATTTCTTGGGTTTTGGGCCCCTCTAGAGTTTCTGCAGATTGAGTTAGAAGGTTGATCTTTGGGAAGTATCCGTTTAGGGTTTTAACTATTTTACTTAATGAACGTGAAGGTTAAGAATTGGTATGTGAAAAAGACCGCTGCACACGTATTTTTACAATTTTGGTACTTACTGCTTAAAAACAGATAGGTCGTTATTCTGAACAACATTCCTGTCATATTGTGGTCAATAAAAAGTTAAAATTTTATTCGTATCACTTTTATTTCATCATGAAAATAATTATTGAGTATGTGAAAGTATTGAACTTATCAGAAGCTTCGCCTTTCAAGTTTTCTTGTTCAAAATAGGTAGGTACATTTTCAGATTCTCTTCATCATTTATAGGTTACTGCCAAAACAGCTTTGATGCAATTTTTTTTATTCTTACTTCTCCTCTCTTTCTTTTGATAGACAATACCTGATATTTAAATATTCAGAGCATATTTTAAAAAAATTTCAGTCGGCGACATTGTCTGCGAATAGTGAAGGGTACCCTTCACTATTCGCAGACCCCCTCTTCCTTAAAATTAAAAAAAAACTTTTTTTTTGAAGAAAACTATTTTACTATTTCAAGAAAAACATTTTTTTATCGAGGTGAAAACTTCAAAAACGATACCGGTTGCTAACCCGGCCTGTGTGGGTTTCAACTGCTGCGAATGCAACGGTCACCTACCCACTAAAAACACCTCTGTTCATTCGGCTTTCGGGCATTAGCTGATGATAACTAAACCTCCATTCTCGCACTTAGATGAGGACTCTCGCGCTGCGGTCACCACTAGAACCTGTTCTCTTTCTTGTGTCTGTATTTCAAGGCCCAAGTGTATGTCTCGTTACGTCGCGGCGCATTTAAAAAAGAAGTGTAAATGGATTATGGGAAGTGTTTGGTGAAGGATTCCATTACTCGCCCGAGAAATTTCTGAGAAAATCTGCTTATGCATGGAAAAACCTGTAAATAAACTTACTTTTAACCTAGTTGGTCTCTGGATCTTTTGTGATAGACTCATTCTTTCTGCGTCCTCTTACAGATCGTAGTTTGTCAATTGTCCGAGCTCTTCTATTGGCGTAAATATAAATTGCGCTTTTCTCTTCATAAATTCCTTAATGGTTTACCATTGAATATTTTTATGTAAACCGCTATTATAGATATACGCATGAGTTATATAGAGTGCTGCGCGGGTGCTGCCCCGGGTGCTGTCGTCATGAAACAACCTCATATAATACAGTCCAACAGAATTTCTCGGATTCGACTTGGTTGTCAATACTTATGCATTTTGAGCATTCTTTATATTATTTTGCTAGGTTAATAATCCACTATTCCTGCTTCAAGTTTTATATTTTATTTTCGTTTTCCAAATTTCATCCATCGGTACCGTCTACTTTCTCTGGGCGACATTCGTGTCGCCCACTTTGCATGTTAAAATATGCTCTAAGATGAATTATATTCATTACAGATTATTAAACTGCAACAGTGGAGGTGGGACATCTACAACTTGAGCAGTATATACCTATACTGTTTTACAAAATATTAGAAACATAATATAAACTTAAAACAAAACTTTTCATGATTATGACTCCAGAACTAAAAGCAATATAACATGTAGAAACATTTTCGAAGATATTCAATGAATTATCTACCATCATACATAAGGAATTTTAATACTTTTAGTTTGCTTGTATGTAAAGTAAAGAAATGTCTCTATGAGTTGATTTAACTATGTAACTTCCTCATCTATTCGGGCTGAAATAGAGCTTCATTTTGCTTTTAAGTAATCGTTAAAATAATATAATATTATTTTTAACTTTTGACATTTACCAGAAAATAATTTCCTAGCAAATATTATGCCGTATGACTTATTAAATTTTATGGAAAACTTCTAGCATGTCATCTAATTCATATCTTATTATGAACAAACAAAGAGGTATTACTACGGTATTACATCAACAAGAATTCGGTTATGCTATATTAGAGAACCTTTATATGTTACCTGAATTGCTTCACTCTGAGAGATCCAATAGTAAACACTTAATGTATGAATTTCATCATAGTAACATCATGGTTATCAACCGAGTCAACATTAATAAATCTGTTATGTTTAAAATGATGAGATAATTGTATTTATCATTCACCATGATTGTTACACATATAATAATTCTGTTATAAATAGATACCACATGACAAATAATGGAAATTTAATGAAATAATTTCGCACTTCAAAATTAACACACATATTTCAGGATTTGAATTAATATTTTAAACATCATGTACCTACTTTATCAACAGATGATTTGTATTAGTCTAGTCAACAAGTGCTTTTTTGTTCAACATTTTCAGCAGTCTCGGAAAAATATGAGCAAGGTGTCATTCGATTTGGAATAGAGTGTAGATATTTTTTGAAAAAAATAAATTTCCGCTCTCAAAAATTGTTGAAGTTACAAACAATTTACTGAAAGAAAAAAAGACGGGTTTGTTTTTTGCATATATCTCAAAAACCAATTGAGATTTTTGATATGCAATAACAGATGCGAAAAGAGGAGAAAATTTCCTAAAATAAAGTTTCGACTATCGGAACTGCAGAATCAATATAATTATAATTATCTCAGAGGGATAAAAATTCGGCCGAAAACAGCTAAGGGAACGTACCCAAACTACGTGACCTATATTTTAGAACTTTTTATTTTCAATTTTTGTATTTTTTATTATTTTTTTAAAGCAAGGACTTAGTTCCATTCAACAATCAGTAAATCAAAATTAAGTAGTTATGATTAAACTAATATACTTTATTGGAGAAATAACACATAGAAATGAACAATAATTCTCACAAACATACCAAATGATAAACAAGTACCTACTTATGAAGCAAAAACACGACAAATTATTCATCTTCAACCTCCTATTCAGAGTTGAATGGAACTAAGTCCGCGACTTAGTACCTTTCAACTCGTATTATTAGTGCTCCCTAGAATGGGACTTGATTCCTTTCAACACCAAACGGTCGGGGATATAATTTGGTATAGAAACCCATATCAAATACAATTTCAATGAAAAACGGACTTAGTACTCTTTCAACAATCACCGATTCAATTGTAATGTCTTATAAAAAAAATTATGTAGATATCTAATATTTTCGTCTTGGCTTGTTTAATGATTCACAATTAATTAGATTTTCTTTTAATCAGTTGAAAATAGATTTATCAGGTTGTCTTCTTCCTGGATAGCCATTGAAATATATCTCAGATGTACCTAATATCACAACTGTTTTTACGATTAAATCAGTTAGTTGATATTATGATGGAAAGAAATGGACAAGCTCTGTCATAGATGTCACCTACCTACATGGAATAGGTACATATAAAAACGCAAAAGGTAATGAACTAAAATATTCTTGCTATTAAAACCTTACACATCAAAAGCAACATGACATATATCGGAAAAAATCCGATCCAACCAAACCACATCCAACCATAATTCCCATTTGAAAAAATACATTTCTACCACTGTCTTATACAGAAAAAAGTGCCTAAATTATGTAAAAGTTATTATCTCGTAACTTCACAAACAACCATGATATGCACACTTGTCTTAAAGTGGAAAAATGAAATTTTTGTTTATAACTCGAAAACTAAAGAAGACAGCGAATTTTGGGTTTCGCCAGTGAATTTGTCTCGACAAAAGAGATTGAGTATGCTCCCTCCATTTTTTATACCATCTATAGTTACTGAGATACTCCATACAAATATCGAAAATTAGCTACCCTGTACATACCTATAATTTACAGCTGAAAAAATATTATCAAGAAGAAAAAACATATGTACCAGGAACTTTCTGTTATCTCAATCATGTTCAACGAACACGTTTCCAGAGGACATTGACTACGTGACAAAAACCTAACCCCTACCCCCGCCCCTGTGACCAATCGTAGTATTTTGAAGAACATCCTCCCCCCCCTGAACGGGTCACGTAGTTTGGGTATGTTCCCTAATCTGGCTTGTGCAAAACACGCCCATTTAGGACAATTTAACAATAAACATTATTTAACCATATTAAATACGAAAATTGAAAAATAAAAAAATTCAGGCACTAACTGGTCAGTTCAATGAACAATAATTCAGTGGCAAAAAAATTTTATCGCGATTTTTCAATCAGTTATACAATAGTTAATTAATATTTTTTGCTGCTTAAACAAGAACATTGCAAGTGTGATAGCTATTGAACTGTGAATCTGAGATTTTTTTTCTTTCTTGGAGCTAGTTTCGAAAGGCTTCTGAATAGATCTTCATCATTTGAAAAATTTCATTTTTCAGTGTTTTATTGATAATTCACATAGTTGCAAAATAAAAAAAATTAATTAATCATAAAATATATTTTTCAAGTCTCCTATGAACAACGCATTCGTTTATAACAATTTTTCATTCAAAAGGGGATGAAAATTTAAAAAAACCCTTTTCATGCAGCTTTCGATTATAAAAAACTGTTCTTTGAAATTATATATGAAAATATTTTTTTTTTCATTTTGCCACTACCTACGTAAATTGTTAGTAAAAAACTGAGAAATAAAACTTTTTGAATTTTTTCAACGGAGATCTATTCTGAAGCCTTTTTAAAATAGCTGCAAGAAAGGAAAAAAATCTCAGACCTATAGTTGAATAGTTATAACACTTACAATTTACATACACAAGTCCAAAAAATTTAAAATTAACAGTTACATAACTAATTGAAAAATTGTGATAAAAAGTTTTTGCCACCGAATTATTATTTATTAACCTATCCAGTAAGCACTTTAATTTTTTCGTACATAAATTTTCGTATTTAATATGGTTAAATGATGTTATTGTTAAGGTGTCCGATATAGGCTTGACTTGCGCAAGCCGGATCGGTCGTATTTTTATCACTCTCAGTAAATTATAAATATTTATCCTACAGTTTCGGGAGTCAAGACTTTATCATAGGAAATTTCATCTTCTTTCCGAATATTTTTTTAGATATCAAAAATCTCAATTGGTTTTTAAGAGAACCAAACCTCTCTTATTATCTTTCAGTAAATGGTTTATACCTTTTACAATTTTCGCGAACGGAACTGTATTTCTTTCGAAAAACATCTCCATTTTATTGCGAATCGAATGACACCTTGCTCATATTTTTCCGACACTGTTGAAAAAAGTTGAAAAAAAAGCACTTGTTGACTAGACTATATGTTTTATTAATCATACGGCAAATATAGAACGGCTTGATTTTTGAAAATCTTCTTTAATGGTAATAAATACAGCAAAATTATTTGAAGTTTTTATGCTACAATAGTCGCTGAAAATCGCTACTTCCTCCTAGAATACAAAAATGCAATCATTGACTGCTGAAATCTTTCAAAAACATCATAGTGATTTCTTATCGAGTTAGATACACTCGTCAAATACCCAATTACTCAAATCTGTTTATCAAATATACGGCAATTATTTCTAATAATATTATGTCCCTTGATGATTTTTGAGAAGCTGCCTTCATTCCAAACTAGTGTTTCTCGTCCCCCGATTTTTAGGGGTCTTGGGACGTGTCCCGATTTGCACCTGATTTAACCTAATGTCCCGATAAATCAATAAGTTTATTTAAAACCATTATTATTTAAAAAAATGAATAAATTATGCATCACACCACAATAGTGATTTTTTTTTTCAAAATAACAAAGTACACAAACCTGCTTAGTAAAATGAAACCAAGATGGCTGTCACTTTCAAATCTCTATACTAAAAAAAAACTCTATCGCAGCGAGCTGCATTAGAAGAGCAGGTTTTCATAGCGTATCCATTTTGAAAAATATATTCAACCCCCCAACCAATTCGCATTAAAACCTATCCCATTCAATATATCATACGAAACTATCTACTCACAAACTTTCGATCCTGTTGCTCCAAAATTACGCTCTTTATCATGTAAACAAGATTCATTCCTTCCCCCAGGGGGTCAACCCCCCAACCAATTCGAACCAAAACTAATCCCATCCAAGATATCATGCGAAACTACCTATTTACAAGCTTTCAACCCTATTGCTTCAAAATTGTAACCGTTATCGTGTAAACAAGATTTATTTTCCCCCCAGCGGGTTAACCCCTCAACGAATTCGAACCAAAAACAATTCCATCCAAGATATCATACAAAACTACCTAGATACAAACTTTCAACCCTAGTGCTGCAAAATTGCGCCTTCTGTCGTATAAACAAGATTTATTTCCTCCCCAGGGGGGTCAACCCCTCGAACAATTTAAACCAAAAACATACCCATCCAAGATAACATACGAAACCACCTATTTACAAACTTTTAACCCTATTGCTACAAAATTGCGCCATTTATCCTGTAAACCAGATTTATTTTCCCCCCAGGGGCGTCAACCCCACAACCAATTCGCACCAGGAACAATCCCATCCAAGATATCATACGAAACTACCTATTTACAAGCTTTCAATCCTATTGCTTCAAAATTGCGCCCGTTATCGTGTAAACAAGATTTATTTTGCCCCCAGAGAGGTCAACCCCCCAACCAATTCGAACCAAAAACAATCCCATCGAAGATATTATACGAAACTACCTATTTACAAGCTTTCAATCCTATTGCTTCAAAAATGCGCCCGTTATCGTGTAAACAAGATTTATTTTGCCCCCAGAGAGGTCAACCCCCCAACCAATTCGAACCAAAAACAATCCCATCCAAGATATTATACGAAACTACCTATTTACAAACTATCAACCCTATTGCTTCAAAAATGCGACCTTTATCGTGTAAACAAGATTTATTTTGCCCCCAGGGGGGTCAACCCCCCAATCAATTCGAACCAAAAACAATCCCATCCAAGATATCATAGGAAACTACCTATTTACAAACTT
This sequence comes from Cynegetis impunctata, assembly GCA_030704885.1. Taxonomy (NCBI): domain Eukaryota; kingdom Metazoa; phylum Arthropoda; class Insecta; order Coleoptera; family Coccinellidae; genus Cynegetis; species Cynegetis impunctata. The sequence goes on from JARQZK010005062.1 coordinate 1,006,730, forward strand.
TCAACCCTATTGCTTCAAAATTGCGCCCTTTATCGTGTAAACAACGCTAAAATACATAAGCTTATACATACATATGAACATACATATATATATATATATATATATATATATATATATATATATATATATATATATATATATATATATATATATATTAAAATATTTATTCTTAAGCCAGAATATATGTGTGATAATTTTTGAAATCTTTTTTGGGGATGTGGCTTAGATAAAGTAGATGTCACTTTTTTTTTTTTTCTATATAATCATTTATTTTCTTCCAACGTTTCGGCTTCGTGAGCTTTTTCAAGGACTACAATGGAGAGAAAGAAAAAATTATTTTCACCAATGTCACAGTTAAAAGTTACATTCAGTCGATAATTTAAAAAACACTGATAGAAACACAAAAAACAAACCTCATAAATATCACAGAAAAATATTTACCTAGCTTAATTTTTTCTTTCTCTCCATTGTAGTCCTTGAAAAAGGCTCCACGAAGCCGAAACGTTGGAAGAAATTAAATGATTATATAGAAAAAAAAAAGTGACATCTACTTTATCTAAGCCACATCCCCAAAAAAGATTTCAAAAATTATCACATATATATATATATATATTTATATATATATATATATATATATATATATATATATATATATGATTAACAAAACTAAATTTGTATTTACTACGTTTATTATCACAAAATATTTTGAAAAATATAACACTGCGATTGCAATTTCGGTCACTAGACCATCATTCGGTCTAGTGACCGAAATTGCAATCGCAGTGTTATATTTTTCAAAATATAAACGTAGTAAAATCAAATTTAGTTTTGTTAATCATGTTAAATTATCACGTAGTAACGACGGATTCCATCAACTATATATATATATATATATATATATATATATATATATATATATATATATATATATATATATATATATATATATATATATATATATATATATATAGAGATATATGAAATTGAGTTTTTGGCGCCAAGCATCATAAAATGCCATGAAACGAAAAACTATCATGGTCCTAGGTCCAACTTTGCTAATCGCACCCATTTTAATAAGCAGTTTTTCAAAGTGAGAACCTGCTAAAAACTCATGAGCAACAGAGCTACATCACTAAAGTCGTATTTTTCGCGTCAAGATGCGACTTTAACGAATTGAGTTATATTTTGAAAAATCACTCTTAGAAAGAAAACCGAATTTTGAAAAAAAAGAATTAATTTTACTGAAAAAATTTTTTATAAAAAAAAAATTCGCGAAGTGCATCGTGGTTGAAAAAAAAGTTGAAACTAACAAAGAAACGCACCTCAACATCAACTCAATCCATATACCAAATTTCAGACCTCAATCATAAAAAAAATTCGCGAAGTGCATCGCGTACCTAGGTACTGAAAGCGAAACAGATCGGGATGCCATTTGAACGGAATAGTCACCACGAAATGCAACGCGGTTGGGAAAAAGAGTTGAATCCAGAAAAGGATCTTACTCAACATACACTCAATGTAGGTACCAAACTTCAACCCTCTCAATCAGCAGAAGCTGTGGAGTTTGGCAATTTTTCATAAGCCATGAAAAAATAAGAAATATCTACGTATAAATAGCGGCAGTTGGAAAAATTCAACCAAATTTTGGTAGTTTCATTCTGCAACGAAAATAGTCCCAGATAAAAATATTTCAGCTCATTTGGTGTGAAACGAACTGCTGGAGATGTCAATATGTACCGGAGCGGATATTCATATGAAAATTAGAAATATCTACGTAAAAATGGCAGTGGTTGTAGAAATTCACCCAAATTTTGTTACTTTCCTTCTGCAATGGAAGCAATCACATCAGGTAGGTACAACAATTTCAACTTATTCGACTCTATGGGAGCCGCTGAATATGTTAATACATACCGGAAAAAAAAATTTAAAAAAAAAAAAAATATATATATATATATGACATGAGAAATTTTTCGAAAATCGTGGTCTAGGAGGTCTAAAACGGATGGGAAAAATATTCCCGCAACTGACTGCTTTCCTTCGATACACTGCAATAGTATGCATTTTATGGGATAAAATACGACTAAAAATCATTTTATATCATTGGGAGAAGACGAATGTCCAACTCCGCTGTGGCAATTCTTTAATTCTGACGAAACGGAACTCTGTCTGGCCTTTTACCAAAATGCACTGAAATTCATAAAGGATGTAGTAGTATGAAAACCAAAAATTGCTGTGTTCCGAAAACTGAGTAAAAAATTGAGGCAGAACTTAATCAGAAAGTTGCCTGATGATAAAGTTAAGAAAATAAAAAAAGATTATTTGCGTGATACACAAATGTTCTACATTACAGAGAAACTCGAAACGAACTCAAGGATAGCAAATAGGGCTTATTCAAATCATTTTCTCTGGAGGATGACTCATTCACCTACGCGTTAATGGTTAATATTATTGAAAATCCTAAAATTGATATCTTCTTTCATATGGATTAACTTATACTAATCTATATATAAATATCTACTTTATGAAGACGTGTGTAAAGTCAAACAAGTAATGAAGGCAGCAGTGCAAATCAAACACTTGGCACTGCTATAAAAATGGCACAACAATTGAAGACAATCAAGACTTTGCAGATCTTCAAAAGTTTTTTTTTCTTTTATGTTTTCAATACCGTTATCAAATGAGGAAACGGAATAGTATATTCTGTAACAAGGTTAGAATGAAAATTCGATGCGAGTGGAAAAGTTCCGAGCGCGAGCCGAAGGCGAGCGTGAGGAACCACGAGCATCACGAATTTTCATTCTAACCGAGTAGCAGACTATACTATACTATATACAGCAATAATTTTGACACACTCGAATTTGCCACTACGATGACAATCAACTGCGTCAAGGCTAATGTCATTATTGCTAGCCAGTGTGAGAATATTATTCCATCACAAGGGAGAGAAAGCAAATACATTTAAATTGCATGGGGGCAGAGGTGTTGCAGAATATTTCTTCAATCTCAAGAGAGAGAATTCCAGCATTCTGTAATCAAATTTGATATCAGAATTGACGAATTCTGTGATGATCGTGGAGAAAGGGTATTTTCCCAGGCTGACTTAATTTGGTCTGAGAGGCCAAACCGTTTGACACTCGAGCATGTCAAAGCAGAAATTCAAATTGAAACCAACTTTAGTATGACTTGTAGGACTTTTATAGCTGCATTATATATATATATATATATATATATATATATACATATATATATATATATATATATATATATATAT
>JARQZK010005062.1:1012500-1047500 GCA_030704885.1 Cynegetis impunctata
AGATATTACTGTATATACTTAAGTTCTACAGGCATCAAAGTAATCCTGAAGACAGTAGGGCTTCATTTTAATTAAAAATCTGCGGATTGCCTCTTCAAAAGGTCGCAGCCGAGAGATCGAGCAATCAATCAATCAATCAATCATAAAAGTATATTGAAAACATTTTTTTGGGGGGTACATGTTTTTGCAAGCTAAATATTATCTATGGGCAGTTATAAGGTTCTGAAACCTTCTTCAGCCCTTTAAGTTACTAAAAAATGATTTTACTTTCCTATCATTTTACATTACTATAAAAAGTCCTAATTCCCTGACACGGAGTGCGGCGTGGACCGACTTCCTAATTGCGTCCATTTAGGAAGTCGGTCCACGCCGATCGAGAGATCGAGCTGAACTCGCGCGGTAGTGCATTGTGAATTTTCATGCACATGTATGATGCACAGTGTTGTGAGGTAGTTAAAGCGAGTCGAGGCAGGAGATAGGAATGAGTGCGCCTAGTGTTATTATGATTTTCAAAATCTATATATATCCTAGTACATACTGACATCTTCAGCGGCTCCTATAGAACCAAAGTACCAAAATTTGGGTGAATTTCTCCCACTGCCGTCATTTTTATGTAGGTATTTGTATTGTTATTTATATATTTCTTCGAAGCACATAATTGCATTTCCACCGGCTTCCATTAAAACAAATGACTGGCCGCAGAACAAAACTATCAAAATTTTGGTGAATTTCTCCGCCATTTTTACGTAGAAATTACTTTTTTTCGTAATTTTTGAAAACTCCACAGCTTTTTCCGAATTGAGTTAGAATGTTGAAATTGAGTAGTAGATTGAGTTCATGTTGAAATACGTTCCTTGTGGGTTCTCTTTTCCTCAACCGAGCTGCACTTCGCACAGACTTTTCCGTTACGGTTTGATATTAAAGCGTTTTCTTCAGTACGCGATGCACTTCGCGAATTTTTGTTTTTTCATTTTTATTTCGGTTGGCTATTAACGTATGGCAGTGGTTCCCAAACTAGGTGCCGAGGAGAGAGACCAGGGGTGCCGCAAGGCGCCCCTGATGTCCCTACTAAAAATCAAAATTTAACATGAATATTTGATGTAATGGAAAATAACCCGCGTGGCCGGGCCGCACTCTGAGTACGGATTGTACTACCTACAGTAGTACAGATGGCTCCCACGTGGCAATGTACTATCTCGTACGTTTGAACTGTGACAAGAAATTCCCACTTTCCTGGAAGAAGATGATCATGTGAACGCCAACAATTTCGCGGATGAAGACTTTCTGCTGAAACTGGCATACTTTTTCGACATATTCGAAAAACTGAATGTCTTAAATCTATCTCTACAGAGCCATAACATGCACATAATTAAGCTTGTAGAAAAGATTTCATCATTCAGATAAGAACTACAACTGTGGAACAGAAAAATGAGTGATAATGGAGGCAAAGATAACTTTCCAATATTGCAACAGTACATGGCCCATAGTGGAGTTGAGGTTTCACATAACTAGCTGACCCCTTTCACAGATCACCTATCACAGTTGACTGACTGGTTTGCAAAGTACTCCGAAGAAGACCAAGAGGAGAAGTTTACGTTTATCCAAGACCCATTCCGTGGTCAAGCCCCACAAGATTTTACTACGCAAGAAGGAGAAAATCTAATTGACCTCTCGATCTACAACAGCCTGAAGACAAAATACGCTAGTTCGGATTTGACAGAGTGTTGGTTATCAGTTGAAAATGAGAAGTGCAAAATCTGTAATGATCTTCATTCCCTCAGCGAATTCATATCTATGCGAAGTTGTATTTTCAGCGGTTGCAGTTACTTATAAAGAGCAAATATCGTTCGAAAATAAATGTGGAAAGAGAAATGAGAATAGCGGTATCAAGCCTTATTCCCCTATTCGAAAAATTGTGCAGTGCGCAAGTAGGTTCATCCGTCGCACTAAACACACACACCTCGAGTGTATGTGGAAGGTTTTTGTAATTATATTTGTATTTTATTTGATTTTCATCTCATAAAAATATGAAATGTAGCTACCACAGATAGATATTATATGACTAGGGTGCCGTAAGAAAATTCAAATTCAAAAGTGTGTCAAGACTTGGAAAAGTTTGGGAACCCCTGACGTATGGTGTTTCAAACTATAATTTATTAAGTTCGAATGACGATGCACTTCGCGCGAAAAATAAGACCTTAGTGACAGACCTCTGCTGCTTACGCGTTTTTTAATGCTAAAGTATGTTACATGAACCTGTTAACTGCGGTCAAGTTATTTGAAACTTGAAATTCATGAAATGTTCCTTGTCTAGATAATAAATGATTAGTAACATTACAAAAAGCGAAACATACAATGTTTACATTCCCATTGGGGATTTACTCTAGCGTCGTGGGGACCTTTTGGATTATGAAGATTAGATGCTACAACGAAAAAAAGGTTAAATGATGTACCTATGCCATTTCACTGGGGGGAAAACATGAGCAGATTTTCAAAAATGTAAAAAAAATCGTTATATGGAAATACTCGAGCGCGTCAGATATTAATAGTTTATTCACCCTACATCGTCTCTGATAACGAAACTAAGTTAATCTGCCGGTTTGCATGGTGGGGGTGACCGTGCGAGACCAAAACTCATCGCCGATATTCAAAAATGCAAAAAAAAATTGTGACATTTCCTTCAAAATAAAAATAAAAATATAACCGTGCTCGAGAATGTCAAGGTGACGTTTTCTTATGTGCAACTTTGTGAGTCTCCTATTTCCTTATGCCACGTGCAAATCGTCAGATTAGTGGAATGCATACTCTTCTACAAGTAATTAACTCACCTTGTCTTAATCTGACGCGCTCGAGTTTGTCGAACGATCGATTTTTTTTACTAATCTGATCGGCTGCCCTAGACGAACGCCCCCATATTATGGGTTCATGTATGGTGGGGATACTTAACAGGGTGCAAGGTTTCCGCCAATATGTAATTCTGCCGCGCTTGAATAAATCTCAAAATCCCCGCTTGTGCTCCCCTACTACCTAGTAAGATTTTTTTTAAATGAGTCGTTTATCAAAACTCTTCTGCCTCCCTACTAATACTCCCGTCGGCATTGTAAGAGTCTGTAATAACAGCTGCATTACCTATGACCAATCGAAGGAAACATCGCATGAATTAGAAATGCAGGAATTTCTGCAAGCTAAACACAAAATACCTGTTAAAACAATAGTTAAAAACTGACTAGCAGTTCAGAATTGGTTTTTCCTTTTCTAATAATTATTTGTAACCATCTTTGTATTTACCCCTTCTACATAATTTGTCATTTCTTGTTTTCGATATAACAGAGAATCATAGTTAGTTTGCCATTAGCATCTGAAGAAGGTGAAGTTCCACCGAAACGTGCGTCATGCGTTATTTCTTATAATAAATGTGTAAATTGTTATTTTTAACCATTGTTTTAATATGTTTATTAATTTACACCAAGTATCGGCCCAATCAATCCAAAATTTACAAAATACCTACTGAAATCTTTGTGGTTTATGTTTTTAGAGAGAACCTACTTCAATTCAGGTTTTTAAAATACTAGCTATGTCGAGTAGAGAAACTTGTACTTGTAGATACAACGGAAGTAAGCCAAATGCTTTTCAGGAAAAATTGCACGAATCGAAGGTCAGCAGTTTCAAACATTGGGCAAGGGGTTGTCGGGAAGGTGCATGAGCGGAAATTTTCCAAATTAGTGGCAAAAGATGTGCAAATTAATTATAAATAACATATCTGTGATTCAGCCTCATGAGGAAGCTAAAAAAACGGTTTATGGAGGATTGTTGTACCCCAAAACCACCTGCAAATTGAGTTACACGGTTGGAAATTTGTGCGTGGAATTAGCTGATGCTGTGGTCATGCATGCGCAGCTACACAAATTTTGCTGATTGAGGTACAAGGTTGAAATTTCTTACGTGAATTGAGTTCATGTTATGGAAGTGCACTGTAGAGGGTTTCGTTTCAACCATTTCCTTTAACTAATGCCATTTCAATTTAGATATTTTATGAGGCTTTGTAGATCTCCACAACTTCTGAATAAATTATCTCACATTTCTGAAGACAAAAGGCAATTACATTCATCAGAAATTTTATTAAAAATCATCCAAATTTTTCGAAAAGGGGTTTTTGGCATATTGTGTGAAAACAAGAAGACAGCAGTAGAACCATTCAATAGGTAATTGAAATAGTATATTATTCAACGAGCGGTAATGTAGGTAATAACTCACGCAGATGAAGTTTGCAGCACGAGCTGCAAGCGAGTGCTGTAATTCATCAAGTGAGTTATGACCATTACCGCAAGTTGAATACTATACTTTTTCTCCGATCGTGGGAAAAGTGACACTATTTTGACCTGCTTTCTATGCGCAAAGCTCAACATTGAATAGTGGTCAGTTGCTAAGCAATTAGAAAATAACAGTGCGGTAATATTCTTACCGCACTGCTGTAGCGTGCGGTAATGTAACAAATGGATTATTATATTAAAATGAAACAAAGTATGGTTTTAATTTTTATAATTGTTGTTAACATTTACATTTTTTGTAACCTGTAGCTTGACGTTTTAAAACTGCTCTCAGTTTTTGGTACTGGGCAATATTAATATTATTTTTAACAGACAAAGTTGATCGAAGCATGGAATAATGTGCCCACAACGTCGAAGATTTCATTGTTTTAGCCAATTCAGCAACATACGCCATCAGTACATTCTCAGAAAAGGATACACTGTTGTTTTTTCTACAAAACTTCATTAAGCGTTGGTACGCAAGTTCATACTTCTCTCTGGATTTCGCCGGAAGTAAATCAAGTGAAGTCACGTTCGCGGCTTCTACTAGTTCAGGAGCCGTGCAAGGCAACAAATAATCACTATCAGTGTTCATGTTTACTAATTCTTTTTTAATTCCTTATAAAATACAACGAATCAAACAAAACCAGCTATAAAATTATTTTACTTTTGTCATAACAGAGTAATTTCCATGGTTACTACTTCTATATTTCAATATGAACATAGAGAAACCTATTTAAACTTACTTGATTACATCTTGGATGAAATATTTTTTAATTAATTAATTTTTTAAATGTAAATGAACGATCGGAGAAAAAATAGTATGTATAATTCGTGGGAAAAGCATATTCCCAAACTCCTGTATTACCAGACTCGTCGCTACGCTCCTCGTCTGGTAATTATCACAGTCGTTTGGGAATATTATGCTTTTCCCACTAATTATACAATATACTATTATCTACGACTATAACAATAAATACTAAGATACAAATTCACAATAATCAGGTAGTACTTATTAACTTAATTTGAATACGTCAGAATTATTCAAGTGACATTAGCAGGTGAGTGACGATCGATCTTACTTGGGATCTTAGTAGACTATATAGTAAGTTATAGCAGTGAGTAGGAAGTAACCATAATAGATGGGTAATTTCTTTATCTTAAAAATGGAACATTCTGTATTGTAATTAAAAAGCATTTTCGAAATCTTTTCATTTATAAACACGTAGATTTGCTAAAAGCACGAGTTTAAATTTTTAGCAAATACGGTGTATATCAAGCAAAATACAGGCACAAGTATAAACTCAAATTTATTGCCATTTCAAAACTTTTGAAACATTCTTGAAAATGAATCACCTAACTTAGTTATTGAGACAAAATATGTTGAATTGCACTGTTTGTTAGCTAATGTATTAGACTTTATCGTGAAGTCCCAAAATAATATTATTATTGGGTCAATAAAAATTACATTTCAATATTACCAAAGTTACGATTTCTTATACCTATTTTTTTTTTGAAAGAACAAATATTTGACAGATTGTTATATTTTAATAAGTTAAAATGAGAATTCACCCTCGGCAAGAATGAATTGATATGATTTTGATCAACGGATGTGGACGCAGCTAGATGGTTCACCTGCGCACTTTGATAGACGTGCTAGAAACGAGTTAGATCGACAACATCCAAATAGATGTAAAGGACGAAGACGTCTACATAACTGGCCAGCCAGGTCTCCGGAACTAATAAGTCCCGACTTTTTTTATGGGGATATATCAAAACTATTGTTTACAATACACTGCCAACGACACCTCAGGATATGAAAGTACGAATGAGAAGAGCGTTTCGTTCTATACCGAAAAAACATGTTATAAGAGTTCAGCACTCATTTCAAGAAAGAGTTCACTTATGCATCGAGAATAATGGGCACCTCTCTCAGCATTTGTTAAAATAATAATTCTTTTACCCTTAACCTTTGTTATTTTTTCAGTAAAATGAGTTCAAAAATGTTTTCAGCTTTTCATTACAATACAGGATGTTCCATTTTTAATATAAAGAAATTACTCATAAGTAGAATATAAATACATCTTTTGCGTAAAAATCATGAGAGATAGGTATAGGGAACCCTGATATAGTTTCAAAGGGAATCTAATTCTGCGTCAAAATATGCCATTAAATACAGGATGTTCCATTTAACTTTGAAAAGTTATTCAATAAAAAATGTGCCCAAGCTTTGATGCAGTTTTTTTCAACACTCTGTACAATATTGAAGTGAAAACTTTTATGTGGTAGTTAAATTTAACCTTTCAGCTGAGCAATAAATTCAGCTACAAGCAGCTCGTTACATGTTACAGGGTGTGAACAATTTTTAAATCATGGTCCATATTTTTAATTTCTCAAAATTTCTTAGAAACGGTTAGTTTTAGGTAGTTATAGGAATTATAACAGTAACTTTATTTGGTCTATAGTATCTAAAAATATAAAAATATATAGGGTGTTCCATAAGGAAAAATATAACTTCGATATGTTTCTTTTATTTGGGTCACACTGTATATTTCAAAATAATTTTGAAATATGCTCCTCATGGACCCACATATGACTGTGTTAATTCTTTTTCCTCCACTCTTTTCATTTCTCATAGAAACACCGAGGCGAATATGGTGAGCCACCCTGTATATATATATATATATATATATATATATATATATATATATATATATATATATATATATATATATATATATATAATTATAATCTATAGGTATTTTCTATACTAGAGCCTACTAGATATCTGATGAAAAGTTTATCATTTTATTATACCAAATTAGAATCATAATCTTTCGAAATGAATCAACGTCACAAATATTCATTTGAATCCAACATACATATTTGAACTGAACCTTCACGTTAATGCAATTGAAAGCCAAACCAAGTTTTAGCGCTCCTGCAACATAGATAACCATTAATGTTACAACACAAAGCTAAAGGTCGAGTCAGTGAAGCCACCTAACAACTCAGTGGAAAGCAAAATATTCCCTATCTGCTATCAAAACAGATTGAGTAGTTCGGCACGTTGTCTCTTTAAGCAATCATGTTCAAAAGTGCGTTAAAACTAATCCAATCTTCTCTGGAACATGAAATTGCAAGTAAGTTTTTGTTTGACTATAATGCAACTCCAAGCAATATTTAATCAGTATAGTAAATTATTTTATTCAGAAATTATCTCTAGAACTCACATAGGAGCCATAAATTAACTATCGTTCACTCTGTTCGTCCACACTGCTTTGAAATCATAATTCTCGTGTATTCCGAGTATCGATAACTTTGAAGTTGATTCTTAAATTTCGAAAGTTTGAAAATGGAATTCAAATTTATCACTCTTAAAAAATTCAAATTGCTCCAATAATTTTGAACACGATTGAAAGACAATTTAATTCAATAATTTATTTCTATAATATAGTTTTGTTTTAGTTTTAAAACAGTATTCTTCACTATGACCTTCACACCGAATTATACCCATGTACATAATATATATATATATATATATATATATATATATATATATATATATATATATATATATATATATATATATATATATATATATATATATATATATATATATATATATATATATATATATATATATATATATATATATATATATATATATATATATATATATATATATATATATATATATATATATATATATACTGCCCCAATAAATTAACGGATAATGTGAAATAAGTGATTTGATATCAAATTAACTTTGTATACATTGAATAATTTATTTTTTTATATAATCCAAAAAAACTCAAGAATACTACAAGGACATTAAATTGAAACAAAATTCACTCATATTGTAGTAAAAAATAACAATTTAAAAACGTGAAAATCTCGAAAAGAATTGAAATGCCTATAAATGTTTGAATATCAGTTAGTTCTACCCCTCGCACGAGCACTGCTTGAGACTGACGATTCATGCCCAAAACCAGTATCCGTTCCTCTCTTAGTCGATTCCCTACTTCATTCAGGGTAACTGGTTGAGTTTCCTGTCCTCGCAACCTTCAAATGAGAATATCCCAAATGTGTTCAATTGTGTTGTGGTCTGGTCTTCGTGCAGGCCATTGAATTTGCGTAATTTCTACCTCTCCAAGGTAGTTTCGAACGACTCAAGCCTGATGAGGTATGACGTTATCGTGCATTCATAGAACTGATATATGACTCTAATTGGACACCATATTCCTATAAAATGCTCCTGATGTACCTATCAGCATTCAGGATTCCATTATTAACTACTTTAAGGTCTACGCGAGCAGTCAAAAGTATTCTTACCCATAAAATAAAATAATTGATCCACCACCAAATCTGGTCATATTCAAAAAATCGCATAGGGTATCTCTTTCGTTTGGACTTCGTTATACGAGGTCACATCGATCACAATGATAAAGGCTAAATCTGGACTTATCAGTGGATACAAATCTTTCCCAGTCGACCTCTAACCAATTGACATGTTTCCTTACAAAATGCAAACAAGCTCTCCTATGAGCTGCGGTAATAGCTGGGTCTCGAGTCACCACACTACGCCTCAAATCAATTGCTGTAAGACTAGGTCGACTCGTTTTGCACTAATTTGCACACCATGTACCTGTCGAAGCTGGTTGTATAAGTGCATTAAGTAACGATCTTGAACGACACTCGCTCCAAGGGATCTTTCCGGTCCAGGTAGCCAGGTTTTTTTTGACACGTTTCTATTTTTTATGAATATGTTTCATTTTTTCTTTTTGCTTTTATCGTGGTATTAACCATGGTTGTTTTTTAATATATTTCTTGAATTTGAACAAAATCTTTATTTGTTGTAGTTTTCGGTAGGATCAACATACCTTCTAGTAGCTTAAAAAACTGTCGATAAAAATTATATTTAATTATTGATGTTTGTATATATATGAATGTATGAAAATCTTTTACGAAGGAGACTTATAGTTTTTTATTATTTTCATTTCATAGGGAGAAATGCAAGCACAATTGGATTCATTGGAATCGGTAACATGGGTACGCACATGGCCACACACTTGGTGAATAAGGGTGAAAAGGTTAAGGTATACGACATTTCCCAAGAAGCTGCAAAAACAGTAAAAGGAGCACAAGTATGTTCATCCCTGGAAGAAGTAGCAAATAATACTGATATTCTCTTCACAATGTTGCCTAACGGCGACGTCGTGAGAGATACCCTAGTCGAACAAGGAGTCTTGAAAGCACTTCCAAAAAAATCACTACTGGTAGATAGTTCCACAATTGAGCCAAAAATATCCCAAGAATTGTTCAAAATAGCACAACAGAATGACCTTAGATTTATAGACGCGCCTGTCTCCGGTGGAGTCACAGGTGCAGAGGCTGCCAGTCTAGCATTTATGGTGGGAGGTAATAAAACGGACTTTGACTTCATAAAACCGATACTACTCCATATGGGCGCCAAAGTATTCCACTGTGGTTCAGCAGGTGCCGGACAAATAGCCAAAATTTCCAACAACCTAATTCTGGGAATTTGCATGATCGGCGTTTCTGAAGGCATGAACTTGGGCATAAAAGCTGGCTTGGATCCAAAAGTACTTCACGAAGTAGTTAATTCGTCCACTGGTAGATGCTGGTCTTCAGACACATACAGTCCTGTGCCAAATCTAATTCCAACCGTGCCAAGCTCCAATGATTACAAAGGGGGATACAATATAAAGCTAGTAGTAAAAGACCTGGCACTTGCGGAAAAAACCGCTGTTAATTGTGAGGTTCCAGTACCTTTAGGTGCAACTGCTCATCAGCTCTACAGAGCACTCATCAGCAATGGATATGGCGATAAAGATATATCTGTAATATATAAATTTTTGAAAGGAACTGAATAGATTATGTTATTGTGAAATTTATTTTTGAAATCTACATTAATTATCGGATGAAAGCTTCATAAAAATATCTTCAAGAAATAAATCTTAATCTGAATATATTATCATTCGAACTTCCTTTGAGGGAAACTTCGCTTTTCAAATCACAAACGTCATGTACCTTGGCTCCTCTATAAAGCTCAAAAGCATGAAATTTAATATTTCTTCTCTGATATTCAAAATAAAACACCAGGCTTAATGTTAAGCCAATTGTTTTATTTTAAATATCAGTATTTAATCATGTTTCACCAAGTGATAAGCGAAACTTCAATATTATTATATTACTTCTTATTGTAACTTATTCTTACACTGAAAACGCAATCACGCACTTTCACTTTCTACTGAAAATCACACAAGCAATGACTGATTTCTAACGTTGTTTCCCTAATATTCGAATTGTTATTCGTCCTTAGATTATATGGTTGGTTGTGAAATCTCGTCATACGACTCTAAGTAATTCATAATTTCCATTACAATTAGAATTCTAGTTTTAACGGACAATTGTCTACAATGAGTTCTGGTGTAAACTCTTTCCAGTGCCCTGGTTGTTCCTTTCTGTGTTAGAAGCATTTTCTACTTATGAGTAGATGTGCCCCAAATTTCTAGACCATATATCAATCTTGAATAAAACAAAGTATGATAAGCTTGTAAAGCTGCACTTTGACTGAGTTGTCGAAGTAGGCGCATTGCATATATTGCACTAAGTACGTAGGTTGTTCTTTATTGTGAACAGTGATGTTTCGACTGTAGACTACCATCGATATGCATTCCCAAAAACTTTGCAGAGTTAGAAATTATTTTTCTAGATGTTGTAAATACCACGTTTTAAGGTGGCTGCTTTAGATATACTGAACTATCTAATTGTATCTTCCTATGCGTGTATTGCTCTCATTTGCAAGCTTTTTATATCTGGGGCTCTTACTGTCGCCAGCAGATCGAACTATATGGCAATATGAATTCGCTGGCAGATCATTAATAAATAATATAAATAAAAGCGGTCCAAGTACTGAGCCTTCTGGAACTCCCTGTTTTAAATCAGACATGGAGCTCACCTACTGCTTGCTGACTACTAGCTATTTTCTGCCATTCGACATTGTAATGCAATTGTATCTTGATTCATATTACAATATCAATTTTTTTAATTAAGCGCATATTGAAAATACTTATTGTAGCACAGTCCACAAAACCTGGGGAGCACAACCAACAACACTTAGGACATCAGCATTGGCGCTGTGCGTGTCAGCGGCGTAGTATGCCTCTCCTGTATGGGGCGCCTTCGCACACGCGGGGCAGGTTGATGTCGCAGTGAATGAATCCGTGCGGATAGTGACGGGGTGCTTGAGACCGACTCCGGTGCATAAGCTCTATCCAATTGCGAGGATAGCTCCCCCCACACATACGTAGAAGGGTCGCGGCAGACATGGAGAGGACAAAACAGCAAACGGACCCCCGCCACCCATTGCATGGACATCAACAAGCAGCGGGGCGCCTCAAATCCAGGAAGAGCTTCCTCTCACGAACACGAACGCTCGAGGGACCGCCTGAGGCAAACCGCATCACCCAGTGGAGGAGCGAGCTTATCGCACCCGAAATCGACTCGAGGGAGGAGCTCGCCTCGGGTAGCAGCCTGCCTTTTGCTGCCTGGCGAACACTCAACCGACTGAGAACTGGAGTGTCGAGATGCAAGACCAACCTGCAAAGATGGGGACTCCTGCCGGCCGACGAAAACACCCTGTGCGAGTGCGGCCAGGTACAGGACCCGAGTCACCTATTGGCCTGCCCTGGGCTTGACGAACCGTGTACCTGGCAGGACAAATGCGATGCAAGTGGAAGGGCAGTAGTAGCTGCAGATTACTGGAAATATTGTGTTTGACCGGACACGGAAAGTAAGTAAGTCCAGGTATATTGAACAATGAAGCTTTGAATTCTGTAATCTTTCGAATTCTTCAGTGGGGCTTAAAATCAATGTGTATATTGATACCTCTTTGATCCAACAAATATCAAAATTTTTGATAGTGACCTTGAGTGACAAGCAAGTATATTATTCTCTTTAAATAACAACCTTAATAGTGACTATATAGAACTTACTCAAGTGCGACCTGATATATTTCAGAATCTAGGGTACAATTTTTCCTAGATAGGAATAGGATGATGATTCATCAGATTTAAGAATTTCAGGGGGTGACTCAGTAATAAATGCTTCTTGGCCCCTTAAAAAGCCTAAACTGCCACTTCATTGCGATAGTTGAAGGAACACTTCATTGCGATAGTTGAAGGTACACATAAAAATCTCCCCAAACACTTATGCTGCATCCGCAGTAAAGTTCAAGATTTCAATTTTCAGCTTTAGCTTAGATACTTATTATATCATTATGAAACTTAAACTATGCATCCTTAAAAAAAGGCTCTTATAGAAAAGCCTCTTGTAAAAGTTTACTTTTTGCTAATAAATTATAAATTTCATGAATAACTTATACTTTAATTCGCTTCTAAGAATCCTGCCAAAAATATTTCAAAGTTCCCATAGATTTCTTGACTGTAGACTATCGAGGAGAAAAGAGAAAGGATTTGAATATTAAAATACAAAAAAGGCAAATATAATAATCTTTATTCTACTTTTATAGTATAAAATTCATAAAGGCACCAAGCAATCAATCACCAACAATCCTGAATATCAATCGAAGCCATATGATCAGAGGGTATTGCATTATTTTGTTGACTCATGCCTTTAATGCAAAAATGACGGAGCACTTGATATTTACATGACAAGCTATATACAACATCAATTAGACAACAAAAATTTCTACATACAACACTTATATTAAAAAATAAATACTAAATTTTAACGAAACAATTATGATTGGTATTTATTTTTAATTGTCGCAAAAATAGAATTTTTCATTATTTATCTGAAAATAAAACAATGCTCAAATATAATAGTCGGCAACTTCAAATTGCAAACGAATATAATTTAAAAAAACAAATTTTATAAAATATACAAATAGCCTAATTTCTAGAAGACCCAAATATCAGCTAAAACATAAAAAAATTGTGTTAAATGTTTTGCAGAAGTTAATATACAACAACTCTCCCAATTTTGTTTGATAGATAAAGTGTAATTAGAAAAAAAAGATTTCCATTTTCAGTGAATTGTAAATAAAAAGATACTTCTTTCACTGAAAGTTGTATCTTTTGTTAAAAAATACCACAATTTTAAATCAAAACTACTAAATTATAGGTGATTTCTAGTTTGCACTTTCTTATTCATTTCGCCTATATTTAGGTCAACCAGGAACATACTTTTCAAATTTTATTCAGAATTAAATACTTGTAACTAGATAATTATAAAAAAATTTGATTGCGAAGACGAAAATCAGATCTACACTATATTGTTTCTTTAAATTGTGCGTAAGAAATCATTATAACAGAGTTTCTATCTGAACTTCATAATCAGTTTTCTGAATCTCATTATTTGTTTAAATTGTTTATTTAGAAGATAAATTTAAGTTTTTTAATGAAGTGAACATATTAATCGATCAACATTATCTGATATTACTTGCTCTAACTGTTCTTTCAGAAGATGAAAATGAACATTTTTTACCTCCAATTTAAATCATAATGAGAAAAATATTCGTAAGAAATACAGATTCGTCATGAAAGTATTGCTATCACTTCATTATTGTAAAAAAAAAATTGTTTTGAGTTTAATATTCAATTCCAATAAATTGGAGCAAACTGGGATTATTTTTGATCATCCACATTATGTAAAGTGGAATATATGAATTTGAAATGATGAATAAAATACAGTAAGTTTAGCTTATCTTCAATAACGTCATTGATGGATAGAAATACTTCGAATCCAACTAAAAAAGTAAAATGTTTCAATTTCGCTAAATCGATAGAAAAAAATAAAACAATCACATAAAAACTGCATGGAAGAATTTTACATAGAAAGTTTACCTATCTTTAACAAAGAACTGATTGAGGTAATTTTAAATATCGACTTTGATATAGTATAGTTTTCAATTGATGAAGATAATTTTTCCATAAAAAAAATAACCAATTGATTGAATTGATTCCTAATAACATGAATAACGTTATGTGAAGCGAATAAAGCTATAAGATCTCTGAATTTCTAAAACAAAATCTAAAATGCCAATTATTACACACCTAAATCAAATTATGTAATTTCTATTCAGTTCATTGTTCCACTAATATAATTTTTTATACAATAACCTCACAAACAATGAAACAATACTAGAGTTCATTAGTTGAGAATTGAGATATTTGACTAGAAATTAATTGACATTCCATCGAAAATAAATATCCAATATAAAAATATAATAACGAAATATAACTATGACAGATTCATGAAAATGTTGACAATCAAAAAGGGGCAAGGTAACAAAACGTCGGAAATTTTGAAAGCAACCGAGGTTTTAGAGTAATTAATGACATCAAAATAACAAGAAAAATTTTAATTATCACGCAAAAATCTGAATATTGAGAGGAAAGTATCACATAAATCGAATGTTAGTATGAAGTTCTTGTGCAATATATTGGACATCGAATGTAAAAGAAGTCCTGGGTTTGTGTTTTTATATTTTATTGTAATTTTTCTTTCAGTTTCAAATATTTAGTGTATGAGCAAAACTCATAACATTTGACAAATTGAATTTAATGATATATTTTCAATTTTGTTACCTTCCGAACATTTTAATATCAAATTCGTCTTGATGTCAATTTCTTTTATATATTTTTCTACCTACAGGCCAAATTATAATTTAATACTTCCTTAAATTCAGTCATACAGAATACAAGTTTTCAAAGAACTGGATTAAGATTTTCTAAACGATCATGAACTGAAGAACTCAATATCAGGAAAATATTTCTGTTACAGATCTTGATACTTCATTCGTGAATTGAATTTATAAAACAATATTGGGTATACTAAAAGGCTGAATTACTGGGTAATGAATCCACTAATTTTTTCAATTATTTCAAATATTTGATAGGAAAAACCCTTAGAAAAACTTTTCTAAATTTCAACTGATGCCAGCAGAAATTAATAAAAACCTCTATAAACATTTTTACTATCAAATCAAAAAATAATTGTATTTAGCAAAGTTAATAACCTAATAAGCTATTTTAGTTGTAATCTCTTACACTTCGAAATATATATATATATATATATATATATATATATATATATATATATATATATATATATATATATATATATATATATTTATTCCTCAGAGTTATGATGTATTGGATTGAAGAATACTTTTAAGTTCTAAATTCAGATCGAAAAGTAAAGTTTAATTTTTCAAAATTCATGTTTCTGGAAATTTTATATATTTTAAATAATCAAGAAATTTGTGTTGTGATTATAGACCCCTACATTTTTACCCCAAAAAATCCATACGAAAATATATAGGCACAAGGAGAATCTCTTCAAAATTTCATTACTTTTACATTTAGGTTTTTTTTCTACAAATTTCAAAGTTTTCATTCAATATTGACGAAGGTCAAAATATTGTAATTATGTACAAATAATTCCATATATTTCAAAACATTGATTAGGATGTTTTTGCAGGTTGTACAATTTTCATAACTGAATATGATTTCACAACGGAAGGTATATACCGGAACAGGCTTCACCAACGATCAAATATTTATGATTGATACAAACTTGAACAAATTCCTAAAATTATCAACTAGTGGGGTACATTTGAGTCTTGTAACTAATTATGTTTTGTACGTGCTATTATCTGATTATTTATCGTTATTCAAAAATAAATTATTTTTTCACGATTGGAAAGAGCTCAAAGAAATATGTAATATTATCACTTCGATTCGATGCATTTGAGTATTAATTGTTATTAATTATGTTTTGTATACGTTACTATTCATATATATATATATATATATATATATATATATATATATATATATATATATATATATATATATATATATATATATATATATATATATATATATATATATATATATATAATATGTATATATATATATATATATATATATATATATATATATATATATATATATATATATATATATATACAGGGTGTTTCTAAATTGATGCGAAAGATTTCAATGGGTGATTCTTTAGCAAAAATTAAGGGGGGTCTTTCATATAACTTTTTGTTCAACACCCTTTTCCCTCCAAGTTAGAGCCCTTTGAAATCAGGTGAAAAAAATTGTTTTCATTCAATACATCCACTTTGGGAAAATTTGGAAGAATGAAATTTGGCAGATGACTGCTGCTAATAAAATTTTGAGTGTTTTCGTTACCCTTAAATGTCATCACAAGGGGCTGAAAAAAACAACCCCTATAATATTTTGCATCAGAACTTTTTAATGCGCCTATATTTTCCTTTTTAAAAAATATATTCGAAAAGGCAGACTCGATCTGCAACTTTTTTATGTCTTGACTTTTAATCATAAAGTTGTTAGTTTGATCGCAAAAAAATAAAATAGTGCTCAGACTATTTTCCCATAAATTCACAGAGGTTATCATTTATTAAAAAAAAAACAAGTAAGCTGCTGTCAAATGTCAAATAATTTGTTAATTGTTATTAGTAGTACAATTATTGTTCAATCCGCTCTAATTTCCAATATTCTTCAACTAAATAAAAAAATGCCATTCTTTCAATAAAGTTTTATTTAGTTGTGAAAAATTTTTGAAATCATTATAAAACTGTCTAGAAATTAGAAAAAATCAGGACAATAAAACTATTTGTCATATGACTTCATTTGACAGCAGCTTACTTGTTTTTCTTTAAATAAATGATAACCTCTCTGTGAATTTATGGGAAGAGTCTGAGCACTATTTTATTTTTTTGTGAACTAACAACTTTATGATAAAAAGTCAAGACATAAAAAAGTTGGAAGTCTTTTCAAATATATTTTTTAAATAGGAAAGTATAAGCGCATTAAAAAGTTCTGATGCAAAATATTATAGGGGTTTTTTTTTTCAGCCCCTTGTGCTAACATTTTAGTGTAACAAAAACACTCAAAAACTGCCATTTTATTAGCAGCGGTTATCTGCCAAATTTCATTCCTCTAGTTTTTTCCTAAGTGGATGTATTGAATAAAAACAATTTTTTTTCACCTAATTTCAAAGGGCTGTAACTTGGAGGGAAAAGCGTGTTGAACAAAAAGTTATATGAAAGACCCCCCTTAATTTTTGCTGAAGAATCACCCATTGAAATCTTTCGCATCAATTCAGAAACACCCTGTATATATATATATATATATATATATATATATATATATATATATATATATATATATATATATATATATATATGTGATGAAAAGCACAAAAAAATATTTAAGATTATCAAGTATCTCAATAGATTTGATGTCTTGTTATTAGACTCCCGCAAATTGAAGAAATTCTACCTCAATTGATTAAAGCAATTCAGGAGAATGTATCGTTGGAATCATATGCAGTTATCGACTACTGTTTATGGTCAAATATGAGCTCATTTCGAAATATACTCAAATTATTTCCATGCAAGTAGTTCTACAATGAACTTCCATTGAATAATCACTTAAGATTGTTCAGCTTCATTCCAGCAATTATCATTGAAACAAATTGGGATGAGCCAATTTTCGACGAGAATTTAAATTCATATTTTGGTATTTTAGAGAATAAATTGAGACATGAATCATTAAGTGGAATGTTCGGATTAAGAATAGCAGGATCACAGTACCAAATGCATTCAAACATAAATAAGTAGGTACGATGTACAATGAACTGAGCTAGTGCCATAAAATGCAATTGAATATAATATAAACATAACTGCAGCAATATAAATAAAGATTGAACAAATGACATTATAAATGATTAATAATAAAATAACTAATACGATAAAGGGGAAATTAAAAATTCTAGCAAACTGTTGATATCTTGTTAAGTTTTCTGATTCCAGGTTCGCAGCAGTCTTGGGCCAATAAAGCCTCAACAGATGTCTGCGGTTCTTCAACTATGACCATTTACTGGTGTCTCATTTTTCTATTATAATGGATACGAAACTATCTCAATATTATAACTGTTCTTGCCAGTGTTCTTAGAAAGTTGTATTCCCAATTACTGAATAAGAATCCTTGTTCAATATATATAACATAGGACTTTGATTTTGAAGTAAACAAAAATGATCTATTTTTAATTTTAGTATAAACATTCCTAATTGTTTTCTTTCACGAAAACCACATATCACAACAGGTTAAAGGAATATTAACTAAAAATTGGCATTACACATGTTGCTTTTCAAGGAAACGTTTGAAAATATCATATTGACATATCATCACAATTTTCCGCAATATTTTTTTCATTCCCAAATTCATTTTTAATTTTTTTCCTAAAAATTTTAATTGCGGCAGAAACCCCATCACTCGACTTAAATATTCACAAATCAATTGTACATTCTTAGAAGACCTGAGCATATTTTCAATGTTTGTTAATTTTTTTTTGAAGTTCTTAACTAATAATTTCGCAAAACTGTCCCAGTCAATTGGCGTAATGTACTATCACATTTGTGATAAGCAAGTATGTGACCTCTCAAATAAATACAAAGACATAAATTATTACCTATCAACAAGCTAATACAAACGAATCTTATGAAGAATTCTTCGATGTGTGTGTGTCAGTCTTTCTCGTTCCCTTCTGTCGACCCCTTTTCTTGATCTCCTGATATTTCCATCGGCTCTACGTCATGCTCGCGTTCTGCAATCTCCGTTTCCCTGACATCCATATCGTCTGATGCTGTTATATCCCCTACAGGTTCGATTTCTTGAACATCGCCGGTAGATTCAGCAGAAAGTGGAGATTCTTGGGAAGGAATGGTCTTTTGTACGTCTTCTTGAGAATTTTGTAATCGAGTAGTTTGAGCAAAAGTGTCCGAGTCAGAATCGCTTGCAGAAATTTTCTCCGAATCTGAAGTATCGGTTTCTCTCAGAATCCTCGGCGGAGTGATTCTAGCAGCGCCTAGTTTCGGCGCGGGAGGTCTCTGCTTCTTGGAGGGATTGAAAAAGTGGCAGTAACAGCACTGGAAACTGAGATATTCAAATTCTTCACGCAACGCCATTCCTACGGATACAATGAAAACTTAATATAAAATATCTAGTAGAAAAAACTCTTTAATTAAAACATTATAACAAATTTACCGACACGCTCGTATCGTTGAAACTATGACATCATTCATCGTAAATGATTAGATTAGAAATTATATATATATATATATATATATATATATATATATATATATATATATATATATATATATATATATATATATATATATATATATATATATATATATATATATATATATATTTATATATATATATATATATATATATATATATATATATTTATCTTTATATATATATATATATATATATAAATAAAAATATATATATATATATATATATATATATATATATATATATATATATATATATATATATGTTAACGGTATCCCTATACATCCCCTAAGCACCCCATTATTTGTTACGTCAGGACGGACGAGTGGTATGAAGCGGACATGCGCGTTACCAATTCAGCAGTAGGAAACTACTGCGCACAAAAAAACAGTCGTCGAGTATGCTTGAACGTATGAACAAGTTGTTAACGTATGGAGCAATAAACGGAGTTGGTCTATATAGTTATTCTTATTTGTGTGTATCAACCCCAAGTATTTAACATTTATCCTAGTATTTAACATCAGAAGTGGGATGTTCCCGTGTGTACCCTGTGGCCATAAATGATCATGAATAAACATTAATATTATATAGTTAAAATGAAAGATGAAATTCATATTCGTCATGACAGTGAAGTGTCTGAGCAAAGTGTTGTGGCTGATGAGAAAGATTTTCGGTTCAGTAAGTCCAAAACGAACTAAATTACAATGTCAAGAAACCTTAGTTAACTTGGTAGCTAGCCAACAACAACAATTATTAGAATTGAGTCGCTAGTCTAAGATGGCGACGTCGACGTGTTATACGCCAACGCCTAGCACATCTGGAAAAGATGGAATTACTGCGCAGCCGTTGATGTCGACACTAGCGCTCACATAATTTAAGCTAACCAGCTTCGACCCTGACAAAAGCTTTCTGTAATGACTTAATTGTTGCTTTTCCCGCGGAAGAAACGCTAAAGAAACACTCGAAATTGTGAGTCACTAACCGAGTTCGGTAACCAGAAATTACTTAGCATCAGCAGATTCCATGATAGCTTGAAATGAAATTCGTAGCATGACATAAACTAAACACTGAGATTAAACCCAATAAAAAGAACATGCATTTCCGGATCTCGGAACACAAGTTGTTTACACTATTGGGAGTTGTGATTTAATAGCTGTACTGCCGACCTTGACCCTAGAAATATACTTTATGGTTATTCCCGATATTGTTATGCCAAGCGATATCGATCTTATTATGTGATGGGAAGTGATTAGACGACTTTGCCTTAGAATTGAGAAAAATGCGATGGGCTTGAACTACATAACAACAAGCTTGTCATCGAAAAAGTGTTTACTATAAAGAACTTGAATAGCGCTCCTGTTAAAATAAATCATATTGAGAGTGTTATGCTTATAATCTTCAACTTCGATGACAGAATACTCACCAAAAGTACTTCAGTTTGGAATAATTCCTAGACTAGCGACTACACAGCTGTTTTTGGGTGACACACTGCCAACTAATAATATTATTGACCCAAATAAGGATGTCGCAGATGCCCGAAATAAAATAAGAAACAGTGGAAACCATCCAGCTCAGCAATTTGACTATATACACTACCTCGAGCCAACGGCGGAGGGAAATTAAGGGACAAATATCAAGGGCCTTACACTGTTCGTGCTCTAGTAACGAAAGATGTGCTACATAAACAAGGTTGACAGATGACGGTAGCCGCTCATGAGTAATTACGATCGTGGCCTGTCACAACATAAACAAAGAGTAAGATTAGTGATGTTTGTATGTCAATACTTTTATGATTTTTGTTGAATTGAATTGATTTGCTGGATGATTCGTTTTGAATGATTTATTGGTTACGTGGATGATTGCGATGCTGCCTAAAGTTTATTGAATGCAATGTAATACAGATGAATTACATTTATTATTGTTGCCGTTTTGAATAATTTATTAGTTATATATTGCAATGCAACCTGAGGTTTATTGAATGCAATGGAATACAGATGTATTACATTTATTTTTGTTGTCTTTTCTTTTCGATATCATGCATGGTGAAAGATTTAAAAAAATGGATTAGTGGTGAATCCACTAGGTTAAAAACAAAATGAAGTATCATTAAAAATTTAAAAAAGTAGGAGGTGGCGATCCCACTCCGCTTGAATAAAAAGAGGAACTTGAAGATCTCACGTTGCCTTATATGTTTGTGGCGATCACACAAGACATGAAATGAAACATTAAATAATTTACAAATAACCATTAAATAATTTATAAAAAAGTAGGAGGTGGCGATCCCACTCCGCTTGAATAAAAAGAGGAACTTGACGATCTCACGTTGCCTTATATGTTTGTGGCGATCACACAAGACATGAAATGAAACATTAAATAATTTACAAATAACCATTAAATAATTTATAAAAAAGTAGGAGGTGGCGATCCCACTCCGCTTGAATAAAAAGAGGAACTTGACGATCTCACGTTGCCTTATATGTTTGTGGAGATCACACAAGACATGAAATGAAACATTAAATAATTTACAAATAAACATTAAATAATTTATAAAAAATTAGGAGGTGGCGATCCCACTCCGCTTGAATAAAAAGAGGAACTTGACGATCTCACGTTGCCTTATATGTTTGTGGCGATCACACAAGACATGAAATAGTGGCAGTACCACTAGGTTTAAAAAGGGTAGTAACAGTATGTTTTAAAGGTAGTAGATACCATTACATTACAGCATTGAATAGAAAATGTTATATTATATAGTAAAACTCTGATATAGGTTGAAGTATGCAGAATATATCAGTATGTTTTAAAGGTAGTAGGTACCATTACATTACAGCAATGACTAGAAAATGTTATATTATTTAAAGGTAGTAGGTACCATTACATTACAGCAATGAATAGAAAATGTTATATTATATAGTAAAACTCTGATATAAGTTGAAGTATGCAGAAGATATCAGTATGTTTCAAAGGTAGTAGGTACCATTACATTACCTACATTATTTGTGGCTATGAATTAAATGTTGTATTATATAGTGAAACTCTATGAAAACTTTGACTGACATAAGATGAAGTTGTGGAAGTGGCAATACCACTTGACATTAAAAAAAAAATTAATATTTGCTTTGATTATAACGAAAATTCTGTTTCGTACTTTGTGCTTACAGATGGACACAGTGCGAGGACGCACTAATCACAGGATGGCCGTGTTAACGGTATCCCTATACATCCCCTAAGCACCCCATTATTTGTTACGTCAGGACGGACGAGTGGTATGAAGCGGACATGCGCGTTACCAATTCAGCAGTAGGAAACTACTGCGCACAAAAAAACAGTCGTCGAGTATGCTTGAACGTATGAACAAGTTGTTAACGTATGGAGCAATAAACGGAGTTGGTCTAAATAGTTATTCTTATTTGTGTGTATCAACCCCAAGTATTTAACATTTATCCTAGTATTTAACATATATATATATATATATATATATATATATATATATATATATATATATATATATATATATATATAAAATTAATAAATTTAAATCTGAAACACGCCTGTTTTTGTTGCAATGCGAACCTTACAGTATTGATGAATTCTGGGACTATTGTAGGAATTACAAGACTGATAGAGGAGCTTTAGGCACACTGATATTATGGTAACTAAAGATTTTTTTTTTGAAGCCTGACCTTTTTTTGATTTATTTTTTTGTGTTATTAATTTGTAGCATTTTTGTCAATATATTGTATTATTATTATTACATATTATATATAATGAATATAATATATATATATATATATATTATATATATATATATATATATATATATATATATATATATATATATATATATATATATATATATATATATATATATATATATATATATATATATATATATATAATATATATATATATATATATATATATATATATATATATATATATATATATATATATATATATATATATATATATATATATATATATATATATATATATATATATATATATATATACAATACAATACAATAAATTTATTCCCAAAAACATTACAAAAATTGTACAAGTTCGTCAAACATATTCATTAATTCTGTATATGGTCCTGTGCAGCAACAGTCCGATAACTTTCTTCTTAAAAATTTTTCTGTCCATTAATTTGACTTCGAGCGGCAACCTGTTGTAGAGCCTCACGCAGTCGTAGTTCACACCCTGCCGGCTGGCCTCAAGTCGGTGATATGGTATTTGTATGTAATCTCTTTTCCGGGTTGAATACTCATGATTATTGCCGTTTGCAACAAATTTATCTCTGTTGTCATGGACATATAATACACATGACAAGATATATAGGGATGTTACTGTCAGTATTCCTAATTTCTGGAATAATTCTCTACAGCTTGTTCTTGTTGGCTTTTTACATATAATTCTCACACATTTCTTCTGTAATTTCAGTATGGTATCAACATTTGCGCTGCTGCCCCACAATATAACACCATAGCTGATTCTGCTATGGAAATCGCTGTAGTACATAGTGAGAGCAGTCTCCACTGTAGCTTCCTCCATGAGTCTCTTGATGTCATATGTGACCTTTGACAGTTGTTTGGCTAGTGTCTCTATATGGTAGTTCCATTTGAAATTTTGTTGAAAGAATATTCCTAGAAATTTTATGACTTCTTTCTTGGCTAAAGTTTGGTCTGTGAAAGTCATTTTTTGGGTTTTTTCATCATTCATCAGTAATTTATTTCTACTGAACCAAGATTTTGCTTGAATTAGTGAGCTTTTTGTTTTTTTTCAACATAATTTATATTTGGACCATGGTTCAAAATACTTGTATCATCTGCAAATAAGCAAATATCGGTGCATGATATATTCTATGGAAGATCATTGACGTAGACAAGAAACAACAGTGGACCCAGCACTGAGCCCTGTGGTACTCCACAACGAATCGTCTCCATTCCTGATGTCTCCCCATTCCATATGGTTATTTGTTTTCTGTCATTCAAGTATGATTTCAACAGTTTGAGCATATTTCCTCTCATGCCATAGCGTTCCAGCTTGCTAAGTAATATTTGATGGTCTACACAGTCGAATGCTTTTGATAAATCACAGCATGCGATTTGACTGATTTCTTTTTCATCCAAGTGATTGTATAGTTGTTCTACAAGATTGACAATAGCAGAAGTTGTAGATCTTTGCTTTCTATAGCCGTGTTGTTTGTGGCTAAGAAGCTTATATTTATCAAAAAATTTTGTGAGCCTGTATTTAAGTATGGACTCTAATACTTTAGACAGTGCTGGCAAAATAGAAATAGGTCTGAAGTTTTGCGTGTCATCTTTGCTTCCCTTTTTGTGTATTGGAGTAATTTTTGCAATTTTCATCGCTGTTGGAAAAATACCCTCAGAAAAACATTTATTAATGAGACTTGTGAATGGTTTTACAATGGTGTCAATTATTTTCTTGAGAATCATAGTACTATGTCCATATATGTCTGTTGTTTGTTTGGCTTTAATTCTCTTAGTTGCCTCCAACACCTCCCCTTCAGTTATCACAGAGAGAAAGAAGGTATGTGTATTTCTTTCAATTTTGGAGTTGAATTCTTGTGTTGTCGAAGAATTGTCGACCAGTTGCTTTTGAATGTTAATACCGATTTGTGAACTATATTTATTGAAATCTTTTGCCGAAATTTTTGAGTCGGAGCAGTGTTGTCTTTTACTTGCTCTAATTCCTTTGATAACTGTCCACATTGCTTTTTGAGTGTTATCTGCATGCTGTATGTACTGATGATTCGCTTGCTTTTTAGCTATCTTTATTTTCTCCTTATATTCTTTCTTGAGCTTTCTGTACATGATCTTTGTATTTGTGTGGTTTGTTGATCTTGTGATGACTTCAACAGCGTCAAGCGTACTTTTGAGTTCCCTCAACTCTGTTGTGTACCAATTAACTTTCCTTTCCTGTACTTTTTTCTTAATCTTCTTGATGGGACATGATGCTTCGAATTCTTTGTTCAGTATTTTCATGAACTGGTCAAAAGCTTCTTATCAGTTAACTCCTTGTTCCAGTTGATATCTGCTAACCTGGTGGTCAATTCTTTCAGGGTTGATTCATTAATTTGTCTCACTTCTTTTAATTCAGTTTTATTGCTATTCTTTGTTGGATGTTCTGTTAGAACAGCAAGTACTTGTGCTTTGTGATCTGAGATGTGCGGTTCATAGGTCTCAGAATGGTAATTTTTGTTATTAGAAAATATATTATCTATACATGTTGAGCCATATTCTGTTGTTCTTGATGGTTCCTTGAAGATCGGCAGCAGTCCAAAAGTACTCATACCATTCAAAAGCTCCTGACTTAACATATATAATGTATATAATGTATAAAATTAAGTAAACTAGGACATTTATTTGAACCTCCTATCGGAGCTGGTTATACGAGTTCAAGAAACATCGAAATATTCCCATAAAACTTTAGACGGTAAATGTTAGAAATATTAAGTTGTTTATCACAACCAACGGAAATGATAGAAAGACTGACAGATTGTTTCGCCCTTATTTGGGGCTCATCAGTATCATCCATCCATCGAAAGTGATAACCAATCAAATATTTCAAACGTTCTTATATTTTCTTTCTAGTAACACAATGGCATATAAATATGACACAGAGCCACCAGTCGGAAACAAATGAACCACATCTTACAGATATATTAAACATTTCGGCAACGAGAACTAGTACGTCCTAACATCCGAAGGTGGTTACTATATTCGCTAAGCTAGAGTAAGGTTGCTTCATCAATTCGATGTAATGCAACATTTACACACCGCCAGTAACAATCGCTCCGATTTTATCCCTCTATACAAGCAGCAAATGAATATAAAACAGAATTGTTCGTGTTATCGAGACACGTTCGTGGCAATAAAATGAAGTAAACTAGGACATTTATTTGAAACTAATCAAACAAACCTCCTAGTGGATACACGGATAACACGAAGAATTTTGTTATATATATATATATATATATATATATATATATATATATATATATATATATATATATATATATATATATATATATATATTTATATATCTGGCAGATGGACAGTACTGATATTTCTAACATTCACCGCTTAAGGCAGGATAGAAATGTCGTTGCCTTCAAGGCTTTGTTTTATTGAACGATTACAACTAGAAATTAAATAGTGGTGTGATGGGAAGATCATCCTTCAAGAAATATTGAACAAAGTACAGCAGATATTGAATATATTCAGCAGGGGGGAATGATTCAAATCTATTTTTTGTTCATTCCATAAGTTATCAGAAATCTTATACCTTTTAATTTTTAGGACTTTCCAAAAGTTCAATTTCAACCATCTATGTAAAATATAGAAATATGTATTGAACGAGAGATTCTCATGTGATAAATCATGGGAAGTAGCAATTTAAATTTAAACTAAACCTTCTCAGTGTCAACTCACCGTTATGACTAGAACATTGCTTGCAAATCAGGGCGTATCTATTGGTAGGGCCGTCCCCCACTAGATAATCCACCAGCTTGTCGAAGGCAGTTCTCTCCCGCGGCAGAATTGTCCGAGCCATCGGAACACTAGGAGTTCCCATAGTACGATTAGAGACAAGTGAAAGGGTCATGTTATCGGAACTTTTCGCCCTCAATGGCGTGCTAGCAACCGGAATATTGCCAACAGACCTACCACCTTTCATTGCGTTACTGGCTAACGGAATTTTATCGAAAACGGAACCCAACGACGCCCTACCACTGGTCTCTGTTAATCCCCTGTAACGCAAACCTGCAAAAATAAAAAATTAATAAACATGACGAACAACGACCTGAAAGAGAACTCCATAATTTTTCATTCAAATACTAGCTCATGGTGCCAAAAAAAAGATCCGATGCTCCTACACATCAATATGGCCCATTAGGCGCGGATCCAGTACCCCCCAAAATATATAATGTGTTTGTGTGTGTGTGTGTGTGTGTGTGTGTGTGTGTGTGTAAGCCCTACAAATCATTTCTCTGAATCCGCGGCTGCCACGTTATTAAAATTTAATTATTAATTTTCATTATTTATCACAGCGTCTTATTATTACGAATATTACTAATTCATTAGCGCGCAATTTGATAACCCGAACAGAATATGGCACGGAGAGCAGGAACACACATCAGAACCCACGGCTGAACCGCTAGTCGCTACATAGTGCAGTCATAACAATTCAATTTGGAATATAAAACATAGTCGGTTACTTTGAATTAATTATATTCAGAAAACCTTTACACTCTGCAATGAATGGATCATTTCTGATGAACATATTCCAGTCAGAGATTTCACTGCGAGAGTGCGTAGAATGTCGCCCATGTGTTACAGTCGATGTGGTTGCAAAGGTTACAGTCGATGTGGTTGTTAAGTTAACAGTCGATGTGGTTGTAAAGGTTACAGTCGATGTGGTTGTAAAGGTTACAGTCGATGTGGTTGTAAAGGTTACGGTCGATTTGGTCGTAAAGGTTACAGTCGATGTGGTTGTAAAAGTTACAGTCGATAAGGTTGTAAAGGTTACAGTCAATGTGGTTGTAAAGGTTACAGTCGATGTGGTTGTAAAGGAACAGTCGATGTGGTTGTAAAGGTTACTGTCGACGTGATTGTAAAGGTGGCTGTAAGTCTGACAGATGCAGTTGCCGCTAAGAAAAAAACCCAGCAGTGCCCCGTCACAAAGATCGTATTTTTCTCGTGAAGTGCATACGAACGGAATAAATTATGGCTTGAACAACCACGCTTGCATCACATACTGATTGCAATGCAGGTCGAGATGAGATTCGAACGGTATAGTCTACGCGAAAACCAGCGCTGTGAGGAAAGAGTTGAAACCCACAAATGATCGTATTTCCAATCCACGTACAAAATTTAAACCCTCTACCCCAATGTACAGAAGCTGTGGAGTTGAACCAGAAATATCTACGTAAAAGTGACAGCGGTTGCAAAAATTTACCCAAATTTTGATAGTTTAGATAAAAAACCCAGATACAAAATTTCATCTCGTTTGGTTTGTTGGAAGCTACTGGAGATGTCATTATGTACCGGTAAAAAAGAAAAAAAAAAAAATATATATATATATATATATATATATATATATATAATATATATATATATATATATATATATATATATATATATATATATATATATATATATATATATATATATATATATATATATATATATATATATATATATATATATATATATATATATATATACAGGGTGTTCTACAAGATCTATGACAAACTTTGATAGATGGTAGGTCACTTGATTTTAAACATTTTCTTTTTAATAAACATGGGTCCGATTCGTTGTTGTTTAGAAGTTACAAGTATTTGAAGAATCGTAATTTTTTCAGTCAAGCAGGAAGTGATAGAAAGTCACTAAGCATGTTGAACAATGCACACTTATAAAATATACACCTGCTTCAATAAAAAACGTAGGCTGATAAATAGAAATATCGGTTATGACAATAATTATTGAAAATGTGATAGATGATGTCCTTGATAACCCTTCAATCAGTGTTCGGCGTATATCTAGTAACCTTCATGTATCACCGAATTTTGTATGGCGTGTATTGAACAGAGAAATGTTACATCCATTTCATCGCCAAAATGTACTGGCGTTGCATGCTGGAGATTCCCCACAGCGATTAATATTTTGTCGCTGGTTACTTCAGCAACAAGCACAAAATGATAGATTCATTTCGCTCGTCATGTGGTCTGATGAAGCGTGCTTTACTAGGGATGGCATAAATAATAATCATAATGAACATGTATCGGCGTTGCAAAATCTACATGCAATTAGACCAAGACGATTTCAGCATCGATTAAGTGTCAACGTTTGAATTTTAATAATTAATTGTTAATAAAGTTTGAATGCTTGTAACTTCTAAACAAAAACGAATCGGACCCATGTTTATTGAAAAAAATATGTTCAAAATCAAGCAACCTACCTTCTGTCAAAGTTTGTCATAGAGCTTGTAGAACACCTGTATATATATATATATATATATATATATATATATATATATATATATATATATATATATATATACATATATATAATATATATATATATATATATATATATATATATATATATATATATATATAAATAGAAAGTCGATAGTCCGGATTAATTGGGACCGGACCCCATCCGGATTATCAAATTATCCGATTACATTAAAAAACGGCCAGCACGCACTATTTGAAAAAAAAGTTTTTAAAATTGTATATTTTCTATTATTGGTAGGTAGAGTATAAGGTCTATAAATTAAAAACATTGTTTTCAAGCACTGTATCGTATTTTATTTACAGCAACATGTGTACAGGGTGGCCAACTAAGCGAGGTAAGCGGCTGTATCTCAGGATCTGTACATCTGGCAGCAATGGAATTTTTTTTATTATGATAAAAGTGGCCATGAGAAAGTTCTGGAAATTATTTTCAAGTTCCGTATTACACCGCTAGAGGGCGTAACTAAAAATTAAATAAGAAAAACGTCTTTTTTTTCGAAAACTTATATATTAAACTATACTTTTGATAACACTGTTAGAGAGCCTAGAAAATTTTCTATTATTTTGGTCTAAGGCTCATTGGCGTACGAACGATAGTAGGGGTGGGGGAAGATATTGAAAGTGTAATAATTAAAATCGGTGTAAATTCTAAACCACTCATTCGATTTTAGCAATTCAAAATTTGTTTGCAAGATAAATGTAGCTGTTTTGAATGTCCGATTTCCTTACTACTCTATAGTTCTTAATAAAAGAGCTAGAGGGCGCAATTTGTAATCATTCCATTTTTTTGAATTTCAGTTCAAAAATTCAAATGGAACGGTATATTTTTGACATCATACTTGAAAAGTAGATAAAATTTTCAACAACATTGTGAAAACCGGACGATGATATCTTTGCTCGTTTCAAAGTTATAGGGAATTAAAGTTATTTTTACGCGCCGAGTCGAAACTTATGTACCGCCATCTAGCGTTCGGCCTTAGAATGTCTAATTAACGTACAGCAGGCGGCAAAAACAAAAGAAACTTTTAAATAATATTGTTGGAAACATCAAATATTTATTAGAGCCAGTTTAATTCTTGTCAATTTGGTTTCTGAATATATTTTGCTCGATTTTTTGTAAAATGCCTTTCACAAATGATGAAGCTGTTGATATGATTGCGGTTTTCTTTGAGTGCTTTCAAAATGCAGCAATAACTGAAAGACATTATGCCATTCGGTATCCAGATCGCCAGTGGCGGATTTAAGGGAAAAGGCCCAGTGGGCAAAATTTCTTCAGGGCCCCCCTCCTTAGAAAATTATGTTGTGTCAGGTGTTCCATGGAAAGTGAAAGATATATGATTTAAGAATTTAATGAATATAAAAATGTTTTCATTTATTCATCGAGCATTATAAAAGTTGTATTCTTTTTTACATCGAGAAACTCATACTTCAGGGCAGTTGTAAAAAAAGTTGGATATTTCTCCATCAAATTGCATACATTTTTTTCAAATTCTTTCTCTTCCTCCTTTTTGAAGAATGCAGGTTTGAGTAATCCGAAAAGTGAGTTTATCTCATGAAAACCTTTGGCCCTTTCTTGTAATTCACTGCACATTAATTCCAGAACGTCAAAGTACCCAATGCGATGTTTCGTTGCCATATCAAGAGACCTGTCCTCTGCTTTCTCGCCTGGCATTTTTTCGTTCGTCGTTGTCTAATGATCGGAAAATCCGGATTCTTCCATCCCATCTTCTCCCATTGAGATTTAGCTTTCGAAACGAAAGAATCAAACTTGCTCTCCTCACGCAAGTTTTGCAAGTTCTTCATTACATTTTCGAGACAATTTTGGGCCTTCAAAAGATCAACTTCTTTTTTCTGTAATTGCACTTCAGCAATGTCAATGAATGATAGGACCATGTCAGTTTTAGTAAAAATAGCCAATTGATCGCTGAAAGTAGAGAATTTGCGTCTATTATATCTTCTTCAGTAGCCGTTGCTCTCGATGTTTCTCGTTCTAAACAGTTTACAACAAAGTCAAGATTTTGGATAATTGCTTCTGCCGTGCTGACCAACGAGTACCACTATCAAGCCTATGATGTGGAGTCTTCGTTTCTGTGACAGCGCTTCGCTTTCGATATCTTCTAATGGCACAGAACACTGTTCATCTTGTGTCTCTCTTCGACAGTCAGAGGGGCCCTGAAAGCCTTTCGATCGGAGGGGCCCAGTGGGCAAGCGCGCTTTTGCCCGCCTGTTAAATCCGCCACTGCTGATCGCCGTCATTATGGCAGAAGAATGTATCCCCACGCTTGGTACAGCGACTGCGCGATACTGGGAGTTTTAGTCGGCCCAGATTTAGAAGGCGTCGGACTGGTTGAACGGAAGAAAACATTATTAATGTGTTGGCCTACGTAGAATTTAATAGGCATATTGGAACTCGGGCGTTATCTTCAGATTTGGGAATAGCTCGAACTACTGTTCAAAATATACTTAACGACCACAGGTAAGTAATTGCATTAGCGGACATCCTTTTTAATACACCTTTTTAATATCATTTACTCCTCAATACACTACTATATAGGCATTTCTTTTTATTTTAAGGCTACACCCCTACCATATAATCCTACACCAAGCCTTAAACGAACATGATTTTGAGCGCATAATTGATTTTTGTCAATGAACGTTAGAAATGATTCGCGAAAATAGGGATTTTTTGTCACAGATTCTGTGGACCGATGAAGCTACTTTTAGTAGCGATGGCAGAGTCAACAGGCATAATATGCATTTTGGTCGGCCGAAAATCCCCGTTGGATGCGAGAAGTCCAGCACCAAGGCCGCTGGAGTGTAAACGAGTGGTGTGGCATTATCGAAATGAAAATTATTGGTCCTTATTTTTTTGATGGCACGTTAACCGGTAGATAATGTTTTTTTGAATTTGTTAATAAATGCTTTGCCAATTTTAATGGAAGATTTGACAATGGAAGTGAGACAGACCATGTATTTCCAATTGGACGGGTGTCCAGCACGTTTTTCCCGTTTAGTGCGGGATCATATTAATAATTATTTTCAAGGGCGCTGGATTGGAAGGGGAAGTCTTATTTTCTTGGCCGGCCAGGTCACTCGATTTAACATGCCTCGACTTTTACCTATGGGGTCGTTTAAGAGATATCTATTGTGTACCAAACTCCACCCACAACTAGAGATGATATGGAAAACAGAATCCGTGATGCCATTACTAAAATATCAGCTGCTGAAATCGAAACAGCAGTTTCATCCACCCAAAGAAGATTGGCAGATTGTTTGGAATGTGATGAAAAGCAGTTTGAACATCTATCGAGGCATTAAATACCTAATATGTTTGGGTTTAAAATCGGTCCTTTTAAGGACCACAATTTAAATATTAAAAGAAATTCGTTAATAAATATTGTCCTAAGAAAATCATATAAACTTCCTTTGATTCTGTGATACATTAGTTTAAGTATTAATTTATTAATTATGACAACAGGCTGCATCTTGATAACAGTTTGAGAAAACAGCAGAAAAACAGAAAATTAGACATTTTAAGGCCGAACGCTAGATGCGGTACATAAGTTTTGACTCGGCGAGTAAAAATAACTTTAATTCCCTATAACTTTGAAACGAGCAAAGATATCATCGTCCGGTTTTCACAATGTTTTTGCAAATTTGATCTACTTTTCAAATATGATGTCAAAAATATACCGTTCCCTTTGAATTTTTGGAATAAAATTAAAGAAACTGTAATTATTACAAATTGCGCCCTCTAGCCCTTTTATTAGGAACTATAGAGTAGTAAGGAGACCGGACATTTAAAGCAGCAATATTTATCTTGCAAACAAATTTTGAATTGCTAAAATCGAATGAGTGGTTTAGAATTTACACCGATTTTAATGATTACACTTTCAATAGCTTCCCCCACCCCTACTATCGTTCGTACGCCTATGAGCCTTCAACCAAAATGATAGAGAATTTTCTAGGCTCTCTAACAGTGTTATCAAAAGTATAGGTTAATATATAATTTTTCGAAAAAGAAGACGTTTTTCTTATTTAATTTTTAGTTACGCCCTCTGGCGGTGAAATATGGAACTTGAAAATAATTTCCAGAACTTTCTCATGGCCACTTTTATAATAATAAAAAAAATTCCAGTGTTGTCAGCTGTACAGATCCTGAGATACAGCCGCTTACCTCGCTTATTTGGCCACCTTGTACAACGAACAGTAAAAACATCAGACACTACATAGGGCAGAAGGTACCCAATTTTATTTCTTGCTAGAAAAGAATCCAGATTATTGACGGTCCGGATTTTTGACGTCCGAATTATCGACGTTCTACTGTGTTTATATAAGGTAAATGTACCGAATTCTGACAGGTTAAGGAAGGAGCTTGATAAGAATGATTTAGATTGACCTTCTTTATGATTTTAAATTAATTGAATGTGCTAGGCTGTTCAAAAATTATAAATAAAACGACATTTTGTTGTTTAAATCATATTTATTTTTGAACTTTTATCAAAAATGGAATATTTAGAAACTAGTGTAAATGTCTCTAATTCCGACACCAGAAATAAGGTTTTAGCCAAATTATGACACACAGTAGGCTCTAATTATGACACTGTTCCTATTTAGGACACCTACGTGTTCTTAATTCTGAATATACAAATCTATAGACCATAAAAACAAATAAAGCAGTTGAGTTTTGTGGTAAAATTCGTCCTAAGAGTATCAAAATAAGTAAACAAATATACAACAGCACTTTTACTTACTTATGATTACTTATTATTCTCTAAATCTCAAATATGTTTTTAGTTCTGGTACAGTATAAGTTCCCCTGTTGTTGTTTAAAATCGGAGGATTAATTTTTATGATTATTTCGCTAAGCTCGTACCAGATACAATCTTCTTGTTTTGGCCACTTCCACACTGTTTTGCTTCCTTTAACTGTGAGGACCTTCTTTCCTTTTGGACATAAGAAAAAAGCAGACTCATCTGCGTTGAACAGACTTCTTGGATCGGAAGCTACTTCATGTAAATTGTTTTCATTGAAATAGTTCTCCAATTCCAAAAACTAGTTTCTTATGGCGGGTTCAGTTACCGCTGCACGTGAATTTATCAAGTTTAGACACATTCTATTGGAAATTTTAGTACGATGTAGGAACGATTCATACCAAGGTCTTCCAGGTCTATTTTCACGAAACGGGTTTGGACGATTGTTCTTTTTAAGTAGCAGTGCCACGCTATCCAGCAAATGGTCTTTACTAACTGGTAATCCCATTTTGGCAACGTGAATTATCCACTTCACCAATGTTGCCTCCTCTTCAGGTGTTAATACTGTTGGAGCACCAGGCGAACATTCTACAGGATATTTTCCTGTTTTCTTATAATGTAATGTAGTTTTTGGAATTTTATAAATATTACTTGCTGTTTTTACGGGCATTCCATTCTTTATTGATTCAAGTGCCAATTTCAACGTATCTGGATC
>JARQZK010005062.1:1050000-1067500 GCA_030704885.1 Cynegetis impunctata
AGAACTGAATAAAAGTCTTCGTATCTATGTACGTATTTAAGTACTTTACTTACTTAAATACGTACATAGATACGAAGACTTTTATTCAGTTCTATTATAATTATCGTAGGCTCATGGGGGGGATTGATCCCCTTGATCCCCCCTATCTACGCCACTGTATATATATATATATATATATATATATATATATATATATATATATATATATATATATATATATATATACAGTGGCGGAGATAGGGGGGGGATCAAGGGGATCAATCCCCCCCATGAGCCTACGATAATTATAATAGAACTGAATAAAAGTCTTCGTATCTATGTACGTATTTAAGTACTTTACATGAAATTTACTAAACACCAGCACCTTTTCTGCTATTATGTACCTATAAAAATATCACCTAGATATGTTTTTGTGACGGCTGTGCAATTGAGTATTGTATAATTTCTGCGCTTCGAACAGGCCGACCAATCAGGAATGGACATAATTTTAAAATTATAAAGTAACTAGTAGTTTTGAGCATATTTTATTCAATGTTGAATCAGTATGTTTGATCGGTCACTATGAGCAAAAAAGTGATAAAAGTTCAAATGGCTCTAATGGAAAATTTTTATTTCGGAAGGAAGAACCAAAATCTCCACGCACTTCTCTTTCTAAATTGTATACTATACTTACTATTAAACAAAAGTGCTCGAGCTTTTGTTTAATGGTGTAGTATTATATCTCAAGCAGTTTTGTTCAATAGTATAGGTAGTATAAAATTTAGAAAGAGAACAAGTGCGATGAGGTTTTGGTTGACTTCTTCCTTCGTACATAAAATTTTCCATTTCAGCCATTTAAGCTCTTTCAAATAAGGTTTTTGGTTCTAGTGACCGATTAAATTCCTATTTACATTCGAGGAGCGTGACTTCTGCTCATAGAGGATTTTCAATCAATATTTAATATTTCAAATATTTTGTAGAGTAGTGTATCGAAATATGAGCTCTTTGAAAAATAGGACTGAATTTTGGATTTGATTGTCAATTTAATTACTCCATAATATTTTGAAGTTAATAAAAATTGTCGAGTCAGTAAAAATTTTCTTGCGATGGCTGGACTTCTACATCATGAATTTTGGAGAAAGATTTACTAATCATGAGAATACAGTCTAGTTTACAAGTGCTTTTGTGTTCAACTTTTTTCATCAGTCTCGGAAGAATATGAGCATATAGCATGTAGATAGTTTTTGAAAAAAATTGAGTTCCGTTCGGGTAAATTGTAAAAGTGATAAACAATTTACTGAAAGAAAAAGAAAAGTTTGTTTTTTCAAATTTTTCAAAACCAATAGATATTTTGATATCTAAATAAAGATACAAAAAGAAGAGGAAATTTCCTATAAGAAATTTTCCCCGGAACTGTAGGATAAATATTTTTAATTTTCTCAAATAAAAACATTATTGAACTATATTAAATATGAAAATTAAGGAATGAAATATTTCGGGTTCTTACTGGATAGGTAAATGAACATTTTTATCGCTATTTCTAGCGCATTAGTTATGCAATAGCTTTTTGCTACTTGAACAAGAACATTGCAAGTGTGTTAACTGTTAAATTGTAAATCTGATATTTTTTCCTTTCTTGGAGCTAGTTTCGAAAGACCTCAGGATAGATCCCTGTTAAAAAATTCGATTTTTTAGTTTATTTACTAACAATTTACTTAGTTGTAAAGTTAAACACTCTAATAATAACTTCTTTTTCCTGATTCTCTTATAAACAACGCATTTATTCATAATTGTTCAAATAATAGGAGATGAACATTGAAAATAACCATTTCCATGTAGCTTCCGATAATAAAAAACGGACCATTGAATTCATGAGAAAAATTTCATTTCGATTTTGCAAAACTACGTAAATTGTTAGTAAAAAACTGAAAAATTTAAATTTTTTATTTTTACTTTAATAGCTCCAAGAATGAAAAAATCTCAGATCTATACATGAACATTTATCACAATTTTCATATTCAAGCACCAAAAAATTGTTGATTAACTATTGCATAACTAATAGAGAAATTTCTATTATCGACGGATTATTGTTCATTCACCGATTCAGTAACTTTTCATATTTTATATGGTTAAATAATGTTTATTGTTGAAGTGTCCTAAATAGGCGTGACTTCCCCAAACGAAGTTAACCCTTACCCAGCAGTATTTTTACCTCTCTGAGAAAATTATGAATATTGATTCAACAGTTCCGGAAGTTGAGTTTTTCTTTTGGGAACTTTTTTCTTCTTCTTTTTGAATCTTTCTTCAGATTTCAAAATCTCAATTATTTTTTGACATATTGGCGAAAAACCAATCCCCGTTTTTTCAGTAGGTATATTGTTTATAACTTTCACAATTTTCATTTTCTCAAAAAACATCTACATGCTACAAATCGAATAACACTTTGCTTTTGTTTTTCTGAAACTGCTGAAAAAAGTTGAACAAAAAAGCACTTGTTCACTAGACTATTTTTATTAACTCCAGGGACCTATAGTTCAACGCCTGTTCCGAACGGCCAATGGGCTTGAATCTAAGTCATTACCCAACAGATTAATTTTTGAACCACTAAATTCCGGACATACACTACACTCAAGAGCAAGGTGGGTTCGAACCCACAATCCTCGTTTTACAAGCGATGCCCTCACCGCTGGGCTACCGAGGCCTCCTTGACAAGACTAAATATATTAAAAAGATTTTCGGTGTTTTTCAAGCATGATTTATACGAAGTTGACAAAGCAGCTGATAAATTCATCAAAACTGTCAAGTTTTACCAAACATTTTTACCGCCACCCCTGTCTTCTCGTTAGTTGAAAGTGTGGAAGAAATATTTAATTCGTCAAGGCGATGTTAAGCCAAAAAATTTTTTTTCTTCTTATTTTCTACTAGGTACATGAAAGATTATTTTCATCAACAAATAAAATTTATGGAATTTTACGCAGTCATATCCCCCCCTATGGCAAAAAGCTATCTACGCCACTGTATATATATATATATACCTTGTAAAATAAAACACAATTAAGAATTAGAAAGTAAGCTAGAATTTCCTATTCAAGGATACAGTTCAGAATAGTACTCTTTAAAAATTTTCAAAACTAGAAAGCATAAAAAATTGAATATGGATGATACATTCAATGCAATTGAGATTTGAAAACACCAAAATAATCCATTCATTAAGAGTCTATCTATAACCTATTCTATAGAATGAAGGTCAAATAGCTTGTTCATTATGCATGAGTAAATAAATTTTATACCAGAATGAACTTTAAGAATAAGTTAACTATTATTAGAATGAGCCTAGTTGAACATAAAATCGAAAAATTATCCCTGGCAACTCACCAACTGGGCCAGCTCTAGAGAGAGCTAATGAAGTATCTAAATTTGGTGAATTAAAACTTGTGTGTTGAGATTTCTTAATTGTTACTTCCTCAGGAGCAAATTTTTCCAAAATTATCTTAGCAGTTTTGTAGGTTTCAGTTTCCATAACATTGTCCAAAATTTTTTTCTTCTGACTTTTTAACAATGCAAGTTTGTTGTAGTTTCTTTTGAGCTTTCTATTATACCACCACGTTAATCCTCTCTTAACAGATAAGATGCTGAAATATTTAACTATTCAAGAAACATGCAAATTATTTAAATTTTAATGCACATTAGTTACTAGATAAAAGCATAGGGAAATTAAAAATTATTGAATCAGGGAACTCAATTATGTTCAAACTTGAATGAAATAATTTCTAGATCAAAACCTTAGTTTGTGTACAGGGTAAAAACATATTTGGATGCCAATTCAGTGTTTTTTATACTTTCTTTTCTATTTTGACCTTAAAGTAAAACACTGTAATTGAGAAAATAAACCACATTCATAAAATTAAAAAAATATTTTTTATGATGAGTCATTTTAATTAAACTCCATTTGTAATTAAAATAATACTTGTTCAATAATATTGGAATATAAAGCCAATTATGAAGTAAATATAACTGTTTCAAGGAAAGAAATATTCAACTGAATATATCAAGTTGAATTGAAGGTTGAAAACAGCTGATTAATAAGGACCAGAAAATAATAAAAGTAGACTAAATAATAGTTTTATTAATTTATCATGATAATTGAATTTTGGTTGTTGAAAATACACAGCATTTGATAAAATATTTCAAAGGAAGAAATAATCATCTAAGTTATATTGAAACAAAGGTTAAAAGGAACAGTATAATAAAAAAGCAGACTGATTAAACTAATAAGATTTCATAGATATATATTTTAATTATAAGGAGTGCTTATCTTATCAATATTCAAGCAATTTAAATTTTGAATGAGTTGAACATTTCCCAAATACATATTGCAACTGTTTGAATATTTTAGTAATTATGATTATTGTTTGCTTTTCAAGAGAATAAAAAAAACAGAAAAAAAATTAAGAAAAATTCAGTAATTTAGAAAAAAATTATTACTTGACATAAGAAAAAAGTCACCATGAAGTAAAAATTAAATTTCATCTTTCATTTTTCAAGAAATAAGGATTTCCTCATTTAACTTTCCCCCAACA
The DNA here is from genome assembly GCA_030704885.1 of Cynegetis impunctata. Taxonomy (NCBI): domain Eukaryota; kingdom Metazoa; phylum Arthropoda; class Insecta; order Coleoptera; family Coccinellidae; genus Cynegetis; species Cynegetis impunctata. Next base: position 1,054,560 of record JARQZK010005062.1, read on the forward strand.
TATAACAAAAATGATTTGTCATTCCGTTGATTTATAGAGATGAAAAATATAAATTCACTGAAATTACATATTGTTAAAATAATAAATTTTGAATCCCTTCAAAATGAATAGCATATATACCTACTGTGAAATAATTCACAGATTTGGCTCACTTCATGTTCTTATGGTAAGTGAAATTGGAATTCATATACTTCCCATATATGGATCATTATATTCTGAATCATATTTAAATAATCTAGCATGAAAATAGAAATAAGTCAAACAATTATGACTCAAAAGAAATAAATAATATGGAATACTCACACTAAAGGGGCAGTAATAAGTGGAATAACATAGAGCAATCTTTCATATACAGTCGGAGGAAAAAAATAGAAGTAAAATATTAAAGCAGTCACTACGTAAACAAAAACAGATACTAGCATAAAACGTCCGGCCACTTTCTTTTGCTTGAGTTCCGTTGATTTTCCATATTCCTCAATCTCTGTTATTTGTGTATCCAATTTTTCTAATTGCTCATATTTTGTAACCTTCTTCTACAAATTGAACATAAAGTACATTATGAATATTGTGAATAGAAGAGAATCATATTGACGACATACCCTAAACCTTCCCAATAAAATACCCATTGCTGAAAAAAATGATCTATGTATTCCGAGGGTAATACGCTACCGGTAAGGAATTGAATAACTTATTATCTACAAACAGAATTAGTTGAAGAACACAGCAGTTTCTGTGACGTATTAGAACATTCAGTCAATGCAGTAAATAAAACTGGAAATATATCGTGTTCAGCACAATTCTTTTCGAATTTTCCTTAATTTAGGTAACCGAAAATATTTTAAACTTTCAACTCCTTTCATTCTGTCATACCTAAGGATTTTTTACATTTCTCTTGACAGACTAACTACAAAATAGAACAAAACCAAAATTTTCTAGACCAAAGAAATAAATCATTTCAGTATGGACACATAAAGTCAGAAAAACAGCCAACTACGCGTAAATATTAATTAACACATGAATGCCTATAATCTGATACATCCATTTTTCACTGAACCGAATATATATATATATATATATATATATATATATATATATATATATATATATATATATATAATATATATATATATATATATATATATATATATATATATATATATATATATATATATATATATATATATATATATATATATATATATATATATATATATATATATATATATATATATATATATATCAAGAACTAAATTACGAGAAACTAAAATCAATGTAAAAAATTTTTAGTAAAAACTTAAACCTATTTCTCTGTTAACATCCCGACCTTTCCAAATGGAAATAGTTATTAACGTAACAAGGCCGATATGTAGCAAATAACAGATGAGGTTGGATATTGTAATCCGAGGCGCAGCCGAGGATTATAACTAACCGAATCCGTTAACGGCGTATCGGCCGTGTGTCGTTAAAAAAATTTCGTAATCTCGTTGAAAGATTATATTTTGATTCCGAAGAAAGAAAAAACCCCGTACCTCGCAATTCTAAAGAAAAATCCCAACGTCGTGCACTCTGTTGTCATGGAACAGTTTGACAGTTTTATAAACAACGTCAGTTTTTTGTGTTCTCAAGTTCGCTTTAACGACGACCATGCATGAAATTGATGAAATTGAGGAACAAAATCAAATTCCTTTAGAAATATTGGGAGAATCCTGTGCAGTGCAGCGAGTGTTGATTAACTGCCGAAAATAACTCAAGAGCGATATCAGAAAGAATATGAAAATTTTGAAATATGGCGTGAAAGCAAGAATGTAAAGGTGGTTAATGAAGATGTATTATTAGCCTATGCGAAATGAAAATCAGAGATTTATTTTCCTAACTCGCTGTGGACCAAGATTTCAATGTTGTTATTGTGAGCAGAATGATGTTTTGAAACAAATATTTGAACAAGTGATTTTTTAACGGCCGCCGGCCGTTATGAAATTATAACGGCCGGCGGCCGTTAACACTGACTTTTCAATTGTCATCTGAATACCGTTAAATCAAAATAACAGTATGGGATTACGAAAACGTCATTGTTGAATATGATTGATGAGTAATTTCAGATTGATGGAGTAGTAATGAATAGAATTAAGTAATTTGTATTTAAATAAGGGTTCAAATATCAACGATGACTCTGTAAAGTAGCCGAATATAATTTACGTTGCGTTATATATGATTCAATAAGTAGATTAATCACATAAGCATTATTACCCAATATTTGAAAATGAATAAAATAATTTCTAAGAAGTGAATTGTTCTCCTGCAGTGATTATTGATATTGAAAAGTCCAAGTCAATCAATACATGTAATGAAAAATAACGGCGAATAATTTAAATTATTTTGCAATTCAAGAAATTTTCCTGCTACCTCTTGTGCTAATCATAACTGTTTCGAAAAAGTGCTTTACTGAAAAAATTATTTTCTGTCTATAAACTGTTGCCAACTTGCCCGGCTTCTTATTCCTTTATTATGTTTTTCCTTAGTGCAGAAGTATTCTTTGCATTTTTTCACCTTTAAAGCTATTTGAAAGAACACTTTGATCCAATTTAGCAATAATCACCCGCCTACACCAGAAAAAATGTATCTTCACTAAAATATCTAGGTGTATTGATATTTCACATACTCATCTCAAAGTCGATCAATTTGCTTTAAAAGATTATGACGTATTTAGTATCGGAATTCTAAAATATGAATAATAACGCATTTTTCAAAATATCAGAAATTCAAGAACTAACTATGTAACCTGTTCAAGTTTATTACAAGTCATTAGTGATCGAGTCGAGTTCACTGCCAGGCTAAAGTATTATATTCTATGATACCAATTAAGGTTCTATGTTAGTTAGGTTAGGATTGCTCTAGGTATTGACATTTAATAGCGGTGTAGAGTGTAGATAAAGATAACAGATAATAAAAATTAAACAACAATCTATTAATTGCTGATTGTTTATCGAATGACTTTTAGTTAATCTATTCATTTGAAAAACCATTCAATAATGGAAACAGAGGAGCACCTGCTAGCACTGAAGGGTAAAAGATGACAACTACTTGAGGAATGCCTAAAATTGCATAAATTTTAATTTCAGTGATGAGACTTACTAGACCAACATTGTCGAGTCCTTTACCGTTAACCTGCGACAGTAAAGATTTACCAGGCAATCTATTTAACAATGCTTTATATCAAGATCCAACTTCTGTCCAAGGCACTGAAACTTTATGTTGCGGTCAATTTCTACTTTTACCACAAAGTCCAGTAAATATTTACTTGGGTGAAACATTCTCTAGTTACATATGTGTCTTTAGTGAGACTCAGCAGGTGGTAAAGAATATTAATGTCAAGGTATGTATGTTATATAAAAATATAAAAATGTATGGTTTTAATTTATAATATAGGTAGATCTTCAAACTAGTTCCCAAAAATTATCATTGTCTTCCAACCCACCAACAGCTGAATTAGCTCCTGATGAAACTATCAATATCATTATTCATCATGAGGTGAAAGAAATTGGTACACATATGTGAGTTTTGTATAACCCATTGATGTACCGTGTTGATTTTTAAATTTTCAGTCTGGTTTGTGAGGTATCATATAATAATGTAATGGGCATTCCTTCTACCTTCAGAAAATTCTTTAAGATCCAAGTTTTGAAACCTTTAGATGTAAAAACAAAGTTTTATAATGCAGAGAATGATGATGTTTACCTTGAAGCTCAAGTTCAAAATATAACCATGGAACCTATTTGTTTAGAAAAAGTTGCTCTTGATGCATCCCAAAATTATGATGGTAAACAATGTTAAGTTGTTATTTATTGGATATGTAAATTGAAAAAAAGAAGAAAATTCCAATATATAAATGTTTGACTAATATATTTTTTGTTTATATTTAGAGAACTCAAATGTTTTTAGTGACTTCTTTAAATAGTACAAACGATGGTGAAAATATTTTTGGATCTACTCTTTTGGTCTATCCTCAATCCATTTGTCAGTTTTTATATTGTTTGGCTCCTAACAAGACAGTTAAAGACTTGAGAAGCCTATGTGGCCCTACAAATATTGGAAAATTGGATATAGTATGGAGATCAAATCTGGGAGAAAAAGGCAGATTACAGACTAGCCAACTACAGCGAATGGTATGTAGTTAAAACATTTTGAATGTAGATGAATTCCTGAGTTTCTGTGCGATTAAATATGAGCAGTAACCATTAATGTTCTAGGGCCCTGAATATGGAGATATTCGGTTATTGATAAATGAACTACCAAATTTTGTAGTACTAGAAGAACCCTTCACATTCAAATGTGAACTGATAAATAATTGGTAAGATAATTATTTGTTCAATTTTTATTCATAAAAATTTTGCATTAATACAAGGCAAAATTTTTATAATTTTCCAATATATCTTTTTAAAACTGACAAATCAATTTGAAAAACGTGATATTTAACTTTTTTCAAAATTTAGTCATGAGGTATAAAAGCAAAAATGTTCCACTACAATGACTTCACTGAAATAAAAAATAGATTTTTTAATTGATCCAAAAATTTGATCGCCTTTATTTCTTTTCCGTATTGTTTGAATTTGTGTAAATTTATCATTAGCAAATCTTATGAGATGGTTGAATGACTAACTCTAGCTATTTATTTTGGCAGTGAGAGAACAGTTGATCTGATGCTATATTTTGAAAATATGGAGGGCATAGCATGGTGTGGAATATCAGGAAAAAAACTGGACTCATTACCTCCCCACTCTGTTAGAATTCTTGAATTCAAAGCTGTACCACTAATTCCTGGGTTGAATACATTATGTGGAATAAAGCTACTAGATACATTTTTGAAGAGAACTTACACATACAATGAACTAGGACAAATATTTGTAGTAATTGATGACAACAAATTGAGTAAAAGTCCATGACAAAATGATTAATAATTATTGTTGTCAGATAAGTCATTGTTGATAAAAAAAATTATAATTGACACTTGACTGTGAACTGAATAAAATCTTGTTTATCATTATGCCTTAATAAAGATATTTGTGTTGAATTAAAATGATCATAATTGTCTTAATTTTGTCATATTATACTACTTTATGTTTTGATCCAATGTCTTCCTGTGGTAAATCATACTATCCACTCACCAGAATCTGTGTTGGAGAGATTTGCCTGATAGATATTTGTGTTTAGTATAAAATAAATGTTATAAACTGCTTACAATCGATATGCTAAATAAAACAGATCATAGAAATTGAAAGTAGAGACAACAAAGTATGTACTGACTAAGATTACATGTAGAGACTACCGACACTTTGATGAAGAGTTATTGGACCTCAATATGAGGGGCTTCACTATTGATTAGAGTCTCAGGCCTTCAACTATAGATGAAAAGATCAACTTGTTGAATTTCAGATTGATTAAAGTATTTGTTACAAGGTTCAGATTAAAACCCTACACGACTGACACCCTCAGGAGATAATAAAATTTAAAAAAAAAAATACTTGATTCAATCCAGTTAAAATGATAACCATGGAAAGTTGTACCTACCGGGTAGGTGAAGCACTTGAACTCTGAGTTTTTTGGCCTGGAGCAGGATTGTTCAACATCTACCTTCAAAAAGAGATACAAAGTCTACTTCATCCAGCTGATGCTTGCCTAGAACTTCCTAGGAAAGCAAAACCGCGAAAAAGTCCAACATGATAGACACAAAAGCAATAAAAAGGCACCGGATTCTTTATTTTTTGTCAATGCTGTGGATCAGTGTTGCCAAATGTTAATAAACTTCTTTATTTCTGGTAATTTGTGAGGTTGAAAATTAAGGTCGTAGTTTTAGACCCGAGAAATTCTAAATAAATTATTATATACATTTTTTAGTATTCGCTGGGTGCGATGAAAATTGGGTCACGAAACCTGAAAGGCTTAGAAACGTTGACCTACGGTGTTCCTGTGCTATTCTGCCTTTTGAAATTAATTAAAAAGCATTTGCTACTAGAGCCGATAGGTCTGGCACTCTAATTCTCGTAGTTGGATTGCTTTAGTGCGGCTACTTTTATACTGAATGTCACAATTGTTGGCAAATGGCTGTATTGAACTTTTACGCTGCATTAATAAATTTAATGATATAACTCTACCATATGTGGCATGCAGCATTATTGAAGTACGGCGATGCAGTGACAAAATCGTGTATTGACCAGTCATTTCCCTATTAGTGCTGGATGATGTTCATTATAATCAAAATAAAGGCTTCAATTTTAAATATTCTAGTTCAAGAAATAAAAAATCAATATTTTCAGTAAAAATAATTGATTTTATTTGATGAGAAAAGTTTCTGCCATAGTTGGTATCTTGCAAAGCGCTTCTTGTCTTAAACATACTCGTATAAAAATGCAACATCGCGAACAGCCCGTCATTAGATTAGCAACTGTTAATCCGATCTCGGGGAATTACCGATTCGGCGTGTTTAGTATTGCTAACTGTTCAGTCTGTCTTTTTGCTATGGTCCTCGACTTCCTTGTGGAGTTTGTGGAACATAATACTGATTTGATTTTTTTAATATATATCAACGTTTCAACTCTAACATCGATGTTTCACAACAGTTCTTTTTAAGACATGGATGTTTGCCTTCAATGTTAACGTCGATGTTTTGTGAATGTCCCAGCACTAACTATGAAGTAAATCATTTTCTAAAACACTACACTACATTCAATAAAAAGCATCTTCAGTAGAAACTAAAGCTTAAAAACAATTTATAATAAATTATATTCACAATTTTATTACATCCACACATTCTGCATCTAGAAATAACAATTTGAATATATCATTGAAGAAATTTGGATAATATTCACAAGCTCTCTTACAATCCGGACCCCAATTTATTTCCAATATTTTTGGCTGTATTTGTCGCTCTTGAACCCATTCCAACATTATATCCGCAGCATATAAAGCTCTGGACTGAGGACTTTCAGCAATACCACAAGGAGGCCCACAACTACTTGCTTTGACTAATATCCCTTTCAGCATTGAAAATATTGATTCCTCTATTTCTTTCCAATCATATTGATCGTATTGTTCTTTCCAGTGCAATAGAAATTCTTCACATAGCATATGTCTGAGTTCTGCATCTTCATTATAGTTCATTACAGTGAAATGTTTTTCATAAACATCAAAATTGTACATTTCAAATGGAACATTAGCAAATCGCAAAAAGAACTTTTTATATACATAAGCCTCCAAAGGCTTCACACTTTTCAACAAAAGTACATAACGAACATCAAACTTAACAGATCCTTGGCATTCTGGTCTGTAGAAAAGAACCGGATTCTCAATATATTTCTGAACAACTTTTGGTAGTGTACTAGATAGTCTTATGATACAATTTAAATTATTTGTTATATGAGTATCCATGCCCCTTGCCAAATTGTAAGGTTTAATTATCCAAGTATTATCTAAACCTAGAGACTCTCGACTTTTATAATAGGCTACAAAATTTGCTAGTTCTGTTTTTAAATTATATGTTATTGGCATCCACTTAGGCCAGAAATCTTTGAAAGATAATAGATCACTTCTACGACACGTTAAAGCCAGTAAATCTTTAATTGTAATCACATGCTCAAATGGAAATTGATTGATAAATTTCTGTGGAGTTTCACTTAATTCTAGAAAATCTTTAAAGTGTTCAGTTAACCATAAAATATCTGCTTCATCCTGACTTTCTACTAACTCAAAAGAAGCACTAGATAAATAATGCTTCACCATTGAATACTGTGTGAATACTTTCAGCTTAATAGAGCATTTTTTTCTTGAATTTACAAAATTATCCAAAGCGGGTAGAGATTCCATTATATGACCCTCTAAATAATATTCTGGGCCAGGAGTTCTTGGAATCACACTAATATCTACCAAATCACTAGACACCCATGGTAATAATGCAATTTTCCTTTGACTGACATCATGAATATCTTCTACAAAATCTCTATATAAAAATTCTTCTTCATTTATATTTTCAATAGGAAATAGTAATGAATATGTTATTTTTTCATTACTAAAGTAAAAGGGAACAATTCTGCAATTAGGCGTATCCTTATGAATTAATGCTGAACCTATTTCATCCATAATATACCATATTGGTAAACGATCTTCTATTTCTTTGCCATTTGAAATAGAATAGCTAAAACAAATGGGCCACATATGTTTGAGAATTTCATCAGTTACTTCATTTTTACGGTAATCACCTTCCATATCAGGGTCCAACTGCAATAACTTACTTATTCGATTTCTTAGAGTTTCATTGTCCAATAATTGCTTCCTTGCAAATTCTAGACGAAAAGTCCAAGCGTGATCTATTAGAAACACATTATTAGGATCTGACTTATCGATAAACTTTGTGCTCTGCAACCCCCAATTTGGTTGGATCTCTGAATCATCTTCGTTTTCGAATTTGAGTAGTTTAACTACTCTGCCAATGTCAAAAACTTGATTCAATAATTTTTCGAAAATAACCTTCCAAAAATGTGAAGGGACTCCCGATGAAACTAACTGTTCCTTATGAATATTGATGAAAGAATCCCATTCACAATGACTCATTTTTATACTTAAATAAAAACTTCTGTCGATTTTTGGATTTACTATGTTAACTTTTGATTCTTCAATGCATCAAAGGTTTTTCTTGTTCGGTTGTTCCTGGTCCTGGACTGAAAGTTGGTTTGTTGGTTATCTTTGTCAGTTTTTGACCTACTAGGCCATGTGGACTGAAAGCTTATTGACTGTCATATTATCTTCTTCTTCTCTCTTACCAATGTCTACGAGTTCTGTGGTAATCTAGAGACGTTCACTTTGGCTTGAACTAATTCCTTCACTTAATCTCAATCTACGTAGAAAATTTCATCCCTCTAATTAGAGGAGCTGTGGAAAACCTCAAAAACCAACAAAAAGCTGTCAAGTCAATCAATTTTTTACGAAAGCTGTCTTAACGGTATGAGATATTTGGATATTTTCTATAAAAAAGTTGGAGTACTCAAAAAGGTATATGAAAGACTTCATTAACATATATCTTATGTTAAGGTTGAAACACAAATTGATAAAATACTGGTTGTACCCTCGGCATCGCCTATGTGGGATTCAATTTGGTTATTAACCATTAACTTATACAAATAAGTCGTTTTCGAAACAAGAATCTATATCCATGCGGGCCTTCAACGCCGTGGGCACAGCTTATATATATATATATATATATATATATATATATATATATTAATCTGTATATATATATATATATATATATATATATATATATATATATATATATATAAACGCTTCACGGGGTTTTTGTAGTCGAGATAGATAAATTTGATTTTGAATAAACGGAATTCCTTGCCAATCAAATAAAATTAATTCATATTTTCCAAACAAAAATCAGAAATTATCAATGTTTGTAATACGTCAGATCACATTACTCAATTTTATTATTTTTGAAAATGTTAAGGTAGGACCATTATATCTTTAAATTTTATTTTCAAGAATTCAAACCTTCCTCACAAATGTTGAACCAATCGATTCATGATGATAGGAATTTTATAATTGAGATTGAATTCTCGCACATCACTTGGTTGAACATCATAAAGAATAAAGTATAAACTTTAAAATAAAACACACTTGGCTTATGTTTCACTATGTAAAAATATTTAGATACTGTATTTAGCAGTAAAGAATAATCGACATGTTTCGAGTTATGAACTCATTATTAAGACCAGGAGAGTATTACATCTTATTTTATAAAACAGACAAAAGCAAAGGTGATACCTGAAAAACAATTTGTTCGTTCACAAGGGGTAAATTACTATTATAATAGTAAATTACCCCTTGTAAACGAACAAATTGATTTGCAGGTATCACCTTTGCTTTTGTCTTATAAAATAAGATGTAATACTCTCCTGTAGTCAGTCTTGATAATGAGTTCATAACTCGAAACATGTCGACTATTCTTTACTGTTAAATACAGTATCTAAATATTTCTATATAGTGAAACATAAGCCAAGTGTGTTTTATTTTAAAGTTTATAGGGAAAACATAATAAGCGATACGCCCCCTACTGGTGTCGAATATTACTAGAGCATGGGAGATAGATTGCTTTGTTTACATCTGTTTATGTGTATTTTATATGAGAAGTTGTTGAGTTTTAATTGTATTTTGTATCGTTTACAAACGTTCAGAAGAGATGAATCACTATTGTTGTGTATTCTATTGTTCATATTGGGCAAAAAAAAAACCGAATATAGCTTACATATCTTTCCGAAAGCTGGACAATTCAAAGTTGCATTCCAAACAAAGTTGGGAAACAAGGAAATGATAGACAGAAGAAAGGTGTGGATTCATAACTTGAAGATTGAAAAAAAATGTCTGAACATAAGAGAGTTGTTCTTTACAGTTTACTGAGAATAATTATTTTCCCTGCAGTAAGTTTGTGGATTTTTCCATATAGAATTATACCAACTAATGATGTGCAATTTTCAGCTAACCGAAAACGTAGAGTTTTTGAAGTCCAATGCTATTCTAACGAAAAATCTTCCACTTTTATCGGAATCTGAACCTGGGCCATCATCCAGAGATTCTAGATTATTGTATTTTCTTTCATGTAACAACCAGAGATACTATTAAAATAATAATAACAAATGATGTTTATTTGCACAACCAAAATAACAGTTTATCATAACATCAAGAATATGAAATAAATCTGGACTCTATAGCTAGGTAAAAACTAAAATATTCAATTACATAATCAGGAAAACAGAGATTCTATCAAAAAAACCACTCTCAGAAGTCCACCGTACTTTTAGGATAGCTGTTATACGTCAGGAAAATTCAAAAAATATAATAACTTATTACGTTCAAACCATTCAAGCTGAGTATTCATATTAATTCTTCTTTTATTTCATGTTGTTTTTTTTCAGTTTAGCTGGTAAGTACTTAGTTTTGTCGATTATACTCAAAAATTCTTCAGTTCGTAATGAAAGTAGACATGTCAGAGATGTTTTCTTGAAACTTTTGAAAGTTTTTTTACTTTTTAAATAAATAGGTGTTCTCTCATACAGCCTTTTCATGAGGTATACATAGTTCCTTCAACCAATTAATTTATTCGTCCTCTACTTTATTTTATTATTGATTTTCATGTTCAATGATAAAAACTCAGTGTAAATTTCAACTTGATGTAGGTAGGTTATCTACTGTTGAACAGAGATAAAACTGTCCTCAATCCAAACACAATATATCACAGGAAAATACAAAGTCAAAAAAAAACACAAATTACGACGATAAACGTTCGAAAACTCAAAACGAAATGAACGTAAATACCATTACAACCAATGTAAACAAACAGCTAATCTCCCATGCTTTAGTACCGATATTAGCCGTTCCGGCGCTACGATCTTAATTTCGGACGCCTATACTTATAGGCATTTTATAGTTTACGGGCTAAAAAATATTAGATGGAATATTGTAACTCTCCTACCGTAGTTCAGCGTGTTAGTTCTGGTTACATTGAAGCATAGAATAAATAAATTTTGATCACAATGATGGTCTCTATTTGCCGTTTGCCGCACTTTTTTATTTAGTATACTTTTTCTGATTCTCAATAATTTTGCCTGGATTTATAAGGGTGGACAAATAAACTATCTACAAGTGGATAAGGATCATTTGGATTTAATTTTAGAAGTAATTTACCCAATTAGGAATTATGATTTTCATAAATATTTTCCGAAAATCATAGCAACTCTGGTACCAATTTGTAGACTTTTCATATGGATGAACGTTAACATTAAGTTTAGAACTTTAGAAGGAAGAATTTTGATCTGAACAGTATTAAGTAGATAAGATAATGGGGGTAAGGAAATTCAATATTATTAAAATCTTTTCTGAATGTTTAAAATAATCTGAATGTTTAGAGGAAAACTAACCCAAAAAGCAAAGAGAGGAGGCTTCAGAGAAAAGAAGAACAAATGAGAATAAGTCAAGCAATGCAAATTGTGTCTCAGGCTAACAAACTAGAAGATCCTCTTGAACCTTTTCCTGTGTTTCGAAAATTCAGCAAAAATGGAATTAATGCCGAATTATATGTTACAAGAGCAAATAAGCTTGAAGCGAGTATGAAAGATTGGGCATTTAACTTGACAAAGAAAAATATGCAGTATAAGTAAGTAGTGCCAGCATTATTCATTCCGTATATCTAATTTCTTATGTATGAGGTATATACACTATCAGTCTAGTTTGGTGTTAGTCGTTAACTGTAAGTAGAATCCTGTTTGTGGGAATTATTGTGGTTTTTGTAGAGGTTGATTATTGAAATTATGTAGCATCAAACTCGCCATTGAATAAAAAATCACATATTTTATACTTGATCATTCTTGAAGTTGGTTATTGAAATTATATTCCTTATTTAAAAAATTTTTTTTTTATTTATGGCACTGTTCAGCTCTGTAAGAATGATACTCTTGAGCTTGCTATTTACTAGATAATCTGAGCTATTTCAAATTAAATTCACCAGATAAAATGATATAAAAATAATTATCCTATATGTAAATAGAATGTTAAAAGATAAAGAATAATACTACTATAATAAACTGATAGTGTTAATAAATATCTCGAAAATTTTTCATTGAAACTTGAGCATTCATTATTTGGTTTTTTTAATATATAAAGCTTGTTTAGTGTAATATAAAGGTCATCAATTACATCAGTTTTTTAAAATAACTTCAATAGATATGATAATCATATCAGAGAAGTGTAGAACAGATTGAGTATTCGGTTATTTTGGTTTATTTAATCATTTCACACAAAATTGCATATTTGTATTAATTTTTAGTTGTTTTTATTAAATACTTGAGTTCTTTTATTTGTCAGTAATTTGAATTATCTCACGTCATATTTGATAT
>JARQZK010005062.1:1072500-1082500 GCA_030704885.1 Cynegetis impunctata
ACTGCCTACCGCTGGTCTACCGAGGCCTCTAATTGAATTTATGGTGTTACCGGCCTGGAGATCTATTAATACTGACAAGCTGTAATTAAATGAAACTGCGTAATGATCTAAAATTGATAACAATTTTTTTGTAACACTACAATTGAAAATACATGCTTTTCAAAAAATAACGATAATCAGCTCAATATGGCAAATTCATTTCCTGTATTCTCAATGGTTATCTTCAACATTTAAAACTGAAAACAACGAACATAACATCTTAGAAAATCATTGAAGAAACAAACGTTCACAACTTGAGGATCCTAGATAAAAACTTACCATTCAAGTGTTTTGAAACATAAATTCCAGCATAAAAGTTCGTAAAATATTTTAGTCAAACTTTTTTTGGATTGAACAACAATGAGGATTCTCAATAGAGGTATCACTAAAGATATTGAATGAATTATCAGAAATATCAACGCAAATATACTGAGATATATACAGTGTGTACATATATATAAAAAGAAGATAAAACTGCTCAACATAAATATATCCAGATCTCTGTGATTAACGTCTGCGCAAATGCCCAGAATTATTAACAATAATTATTCTCTTTGTGTCTAGTTCAAGAAAAACACTATGTGAATTGAAATAATGCGCATGTCTCGAAAATTACGCTCCGCGAATTATGGTGCGCGCTTCCTGTCCTGAATCTGAACGCTCAGTCGATTCTTGTCGATTCAGAAATGTTTGTTGAGTGAAGATCTACCATTCCGCCGTGTGTTTACTTCCCGATTTCGCAAAATTCTCGTCTATTTTCGATATGGCAACTGTCATAGAAGTCAACGGTTGTGCGACGAACGGCTCTCCGAGAAAAAAGTCCAGGACCGACGAGTCGATGTCGAAAGTTACCGTTATTTTGGGGGCCCAATGGGGCGACGAAGGCAAGGGGAAGGTTGTGGACATGCTGGCCACATCCATGGACGTTGTCTGCCGTTGCCAGGTAAGCTTCTGCAATTTATTTCATTCAATATCAAGAAGAATATATTCTTCATTGAAAGAAGTTCATCCTCCAATGATCAATGTTACTGTGCATTTAATTCCTTGAAACCACAGAAAACCATGCCTCATATTGAGGTTAGTACTCACAAGTCTGTTTCTTTGGGAATTTGGAAATAATAATTCGGAAACATTTATGAATAGGTAAATGTGATTATTATTACTAATTTTCTAATAATAAACAAGATGTCATGTGAGCGAATGATTAATCCACCTTTTCTAGCTACTATAATTATGAAATATTTATTCAGAGTAATAACGTCGTAATAATAAACAGATCAACGTGATTGATATTTCTGAATTACAGCTGCTACCTGCTACCTATTAGTACCTATATGATATGCAAACCATTATAGTTCTAGTTCTCATAAATTCCCAGTGGCGTAGCTATCAAGTGGTTTATTTATTTTTGGTGTACGTTTATTAAATATTGCGATATATATATATATATATATATATATATATATATATATATATATATATATATATATATATATATATATTATATTATTATTAATAAGTTTCTTAAACCTTTTTATTGAAATATGCTTAGATGAAGTGTTAGTGGGTATTAGGGTTTATTCTCGGGTTTATTGATGTTCACTTAGAAATTATTCAAAATTTACGTCCAATTTTGTTTGTGTTTGAATTAATGTTTTGAAAAAGGCTTGGAAACTAGCTGAAACGTAGACAAAATTGGAAGTAAATTTTGAATAATTTCCGAGTGAACATCAAAAAACCCTAATACTCACTAACACTTCATCTAAGCATATATATATATATATATATATATATATATATATATATATATATATATATATATAAATATATATATATATATATATATATATATATATATATATATATATATATATATATATATATATATATATATATATATATATATAATTATATATTTAGGTATATACAGGTGGCCCCATTCGCCTCGGTGTTCCTATGGAAATGAAAAGAGTGGGGGAAAAAAATTAGCAGTCATATGTAGGTCCATGAGGAGCATTCTAAAATTATTTTGAAATATACAGGGTGACGCAAAAAAGGGTACATATCAAAGTTATATTTTTTCTTATGTAACACCCTATATTTTTTTATATTTTTAGATCCTATAGACCAAATAAAGGTAAGCTACTGTTATATTCCCTATACCTAAAACTGACCGTTTCTGAGTTATTTTGATAAATTAAAGAATAGACCATAATTAAACAGTTGTTTACGCCCTCTAACATGTAACGAGCTGCTCGTAACTGAAATCACTGATTATTTGAAAGGTTAGAGTTAACTTCCACATAAAAGTTCTATTTCAATATTGTACAGAGTGGTGAAAAAAATTGCATCAAAGTTGGGGCACATTTTTTATGGAATAACTTCTTAAAGTTAAATGGAATATTCTGTATACGATGACATATTTTGACGCAGAATTATATTCCCTTTAAAACTATATCAGGGTTCCCTATACCTATCTCTTATGATTTCTACGCAAAAGACGTTTTTATATTCTACTTATGAGTAATTTCTTTATCTCAACAATGGAACATTCTGTATTGCAATGAAAAACTTAAAACATTTTTGAACCATTTTATTGAAAAATTAACAATTATTCTTTTAACAAATGCTCAAAGAGGTGCCTATTATTCTCGATGCATAAGCGAACTCTTTCTTGAAATGAGTGCTGAACCCTTAATTGCTTAATAATATGCATGTTTGGCGGTATGGAATGAAACGCTCTTCTTATTCGAAATTTGAGTTTATACTTGTGCCTGCATTTTGCTTGAGATACACCGTATTCGCGAAAATTTAATCTCGTTCTTTTAGCGAATCTACGTGTTCCTTAAACAGATTTTAAAAATGCTTTTTCAATTACAATACAGGATGATCCATTTTAAGATAAAGAAATTACTCATAAGTAGAATATAAAAACGTCTTTTGCGTAGAAATCATAAGAGATAGGTATAGGGAACCCTGATATAGTTTTAAAGGGAATATAATTCTGCGTCAAAATATGTCATCGTATACAGGATATTCCATTTAACTTTAAGAAGTTATTCCATAAAAAATGTGCCCAAACTTTGATGCAATTTTTTTCACCACTCTGTACAATATTGAAATAGAACTTTTATGTGGAAGTTAACTTTAACCTTTCAGCTAAGGAGTGCAGCGAGCAGTTCGTTACATGTTACAGGGTGTGAACAGCTGTTTAATTATGGTCTGTATTTTTTAATTTATCAAAATAACTCAGAAACGGTCAGTTTTAGGTATAGGGAATATAACAGTAACTTACCTTTATTTGGTCTACACGTAGTATCTAAAAATATAAAAAAATATAGGGTGTTCCATAAAAAAAATATTACTTTGATATGTAAGTACCTTTTTTTTGCGTCACCCTGTATATTTCAAAATAATTTTGGAATATGCTCCTCATGGACCTACATATGACTGTGCTAAAAAAAATTTCCCCACTCTTTTCATTTCCCATAGAAACACCGAGGCGAATGGGGTGGGCCACCCTGTATATATCTAAATATATATATATATATATATATATACCTATATATATATATAATATATTATTATTTATATATATATATATATATATATATATATAAATATATATATTCTTATATATATATATATATATATATATATATATATATATATATATATATATATATATATATATATATATATATATATATATATATATATATATATATAATGTTATTATGTATATATAGATATATATATATATATATATATATATATATATATATATATATATATATATATATAAGGTAAAAACCACAATGGTTGACACACACAAGTGTCACATTCCTGCCTCTAACATATTACACTTTAATTTAATTGCCAAAATATCAAAACCGATTGTTGCTTAGGGTTTTTAGAATTGGTGGAAATAATCACAATAGCCAATTTAACTTCTTTTTTTTTTAATAAACTTTTTCTAATAGTCTCAAAAATAGCCATTGGTTGACAGGCAAAAATTAAAATGTACCCAATGGATGACACTTGATTTAGCCAATGCTTGACTTTTGATAAACCATCTAATACCTTTCACGTTTAGATATTTTTTGTATACATTTTTTTGCTTCTTAAGGTTCTAATATTTTCGGCTCATCAAATAAACTCTGTTTAATTTAATGCATATCGTTATTTTTTAGATTTTATTTCGGCGTTTTTTAGGCTCAATAGTTGACACATTATATCCCAAAAGCTGACATGACGGAAGTTATCTCAAAAATACGACAGAACTTGAACAAGTTATTTTTATTTCACAAATTTATAAGAATACACAATAAGAAAACAAAAACAACTTTCTGCAAACAATATCAGCCATCAGTATCAATAATTGTTTTAAATTCATATCTTATGCGATTACCAGCTGCATACAAGGTCGGAAACTCAAGAATCTCGATAACTTAACTGAATTTGATTATTGATACATCAGCTTCATTGAGTACAAATGTACTAATTCCAAGAGAAAGCAGAAAGAACTTTCTTCACACCCATAACTTCAGCCTCGTCATTTGGCAAAATCGCTTCTATGACGCAAACATATTTGTGTTGCTTTTCGTGACCGGGGAATAAAACAACAACAAAGTTGCCTTCCTTTAAACTAGAGAGGTATTTCGGATTGTGGAGAGAGTAAGTTCGTCTTCTGACTCGGTTTTGGATGAATTACTCTCGTCTTCTCGGGGGTCCTTACTATCATTGAAACTGATGTCATCCAGACTGTCACCAGATTCCACCCAAGTGTCCCAAGATTCCGTATCTGATGATTCTTCTTTCCTATCACTTGTGATCGCTTTTTTCTTTGATTTTTTTACGTTTTTTAGCTTTACTTTCGTCTTGAATTTCTTTTTTCTTTCTTCGAACCTATTTTTCTTCATTTCTTATTGTAATTTTTCAAGTTTTCTTACTTCTCATAGTATTGTTGCCAGGTTTTAGATGCCTTCTTCGGAATAGTTTAAAATACGTCGTTTTTCGGGCGGCATGATGGCATAAACTTTTCAAAGCTGAAAAAGATCCAAAGGTTGACACAGTTTTACTCAACAGTTGACAGGGTGTCACCTATTGGACTAAGAAATAATGTCGTTGTAAAACTTATATTTACATGACCGTCATTAAATGAGAACATAAATGTGCCAATAAAATGTGCAAAAATGAAATAACGTTGCCTGGACCAATGGTTGACTCCACTGTCAAGCATTGGACGCACGGTAATATTTTGACCTAATACTTGACACCCCATCTAAATAATTCTAAATTAATCGGATTTGGTAGTATTTGAGGTTAGGCGAAGTCTAAATACATTTTTTAATTGTTTAGTGTAAACACAATGTATCTACGACAAAAAGTTCACTAATTATGTTGAATAATATAAACTTACCTCCTTAACACTTAACCCTTTCACGCCGACTTTTCGCTTTTAAAATATTTAACTAAATTTAAAAGTATATCGACTTTATATGTTATTTTTAATAATATAGGCAAGTGTCAAAATTCAACCCCCACCATTTCGGAAATTACCCCCTTGGGACATATGGGTCCCACTAGTAATTAAGTGTGGGACATATATGGCCCATTAGTAATTAAGAACACATAATTTATTTTTGATAAATAAACTTTATTGTTGAAAAATAGTAAGATATATATTTTAATTACAAACTTTTATACTTTTATATTATTGATGAAAAATACTGAAACAATTAATACATAATGCAACGTTGCATTCAGTACAATACATTTTTGTTCGCTTTTCTATTTTATTTCGATAACATCGATGGCATCTTCGTCTTGTATCTCCTTGCATTGGCAGGTGATCGCCAACGTTCTTTACACTTGCCGATGATACTGATGGTCTTCCATACGGCTTCTTTCTTTTATTTTTCGCATGTTTTCTGCCTTCAACTATAAGTTCAGCTAATGCCACGCAGAATTTTTTTAGAGTCAATGATTTAGTATTACATATTTCTTTATACAATATATGTGAATTTACAATGGTTGTTAGAAGTAACTTGTAAAACACCTTTTTCCACCATTTACATGATTTTCTATCTAAATCATATGTTCCTACTAACTGATCTGACAGGTCGACCCCTCCCATATATTTATTATAAAATGCCAATGATGTTGGACAACTGATGTTCAACTTGTTACCATCCTTTTGCTTTCTTTGTATGTTAACAACTTCTGGACGGTGACAATTGGACACGGCCAAAACTTCTTTTGTATCTTTCCATTGAGACACTAATATACCGGACGTACTGCAGTGAAATTTATAATCCCCACGATTTTTCAATCCTTTTGCAAGCGTGGGTAAGTTCTTTCGATTTGCTATACATGTTCCCACTGCAGCAAATGGAAGATCGCGTAATAATTGAACAGATGTAAAAAACCTATCGAAACACAACGTAGTATGTGGTTCACGGATTGTCGATGCAAGTTTTGTAATAACTCTTTCTCCTAACGGCTTATCTGCCATGGCGTCGGGTTCTTTTCCCTGATAAATATTGAAGTCGTATACATATCCAGATACTGAATCACACCTTTGCCAAATTTTAATCCCCCTTTTTATAGGTTTTAAAGATAGGTATTGTTTCAAACTTGACCTTCCTTTGAATTTCGTCATAGACTCATCAATCGATTGATGAGTACTTTCGGTCCTCGATTTTTGAAATGTGTATTTCAAGCATGAGACTAACTCTTCAATGTAGTATATTTTACTTGCATCTTTGAGTTTTTCTGGATAGTTGAAATATAATTTCGAGTGAAGGAGCAAAAATATATCCCGTGAAATTGCTGATTTTATAGCTCCATTTCCTAGAGATTTGTTTGAAGCCCAGTAATCATGCATTTCAGGTAAACGATTGAAGGTCATAATTAGTATACAACCCAAAACAATCATGAGTTCTGAAGGATCAGTTTTTGGTATAATTCTATTTTTAGTACTTTGCTTCAAAATATCCAATCTTTTGTTTGTGCATTCGGCCATGAAAATAAAAAAACTGCGAGGCATTAGCTTTAGAAACACGTCTAATTCTGTAGAAGATCTGTTGCAGGATATAAGGGGAACGCAAACTGCATTCTGTTCAGGAATAGTCTTACGTGGAACAAAGTTTATATCTTCTGGATCACACCAAGAATAATTTATGAAACAATTTTTATTCACGACATCCGTATCGATTTGCGTAGGATTTTCATTGTTGAGTTCATCTTCACTTTCTGATGAGGTCTCATTTAATTTAGCATCATTAACTTGCACAGAAGTTTGGTTGTTATATACATCAGGTTCATCTTCACTTTCTGATAAATCATCATTTAGTTTTGCCCGTTTTATTTTCGTTGAGCTCGATTCTACTTCCTCTTCAGAATCTGTGCTGTCACATGAAACTTCATATTCAGACTCACTAGCACTAAACGGTTCTTCAACTTCCGACTCTATATCAGAGGGATGATTTACGAGCCATTCCAACTCTTTATCGGTCAATTTACGTTTTCTGCAAAAAGAACTTGTCATTACTAAAGGGTCATATATGTTCCAAGAAAAAATACGAATGGGACAAATATGTCCCATTGTAGACAATTACATTATTTTATAGGAAAAAACTAGATATTTTTGTAAAAAATGTTACTAAAACTTACCTGGACATTGTTGAAACTAATGTATGACTTTTAAGTGGAAAAAATTTAAACAACACGCTTCTTATAGCATAAGAATGAATTAACACACGTGGCATGACACACAACAATCGCCATATCTAATTATGGTAACGCGCATGTCTCGACTGCTCTAGAATAATAACAGAATACACACTGATGCCGGGTGGGACACAACATTTAGCAATTTAAATAGGTATTTGTGACCACTAGGACAAGAAATTCTTCTTATGGGACTTATATGACCCATTAGGCGCGAAAGGGTTAAGGTTAGAAATTATCACGTAAATCTCACACAATAGCAGACCTTTCAAACATCGTGTTTCACTATTAAAAACAATGGTGGATTGGTATGTAGAGCTAAACGTGGGCAAAAGAAGGCACAACTGGTAAGTTTCACGATTTTATATTTCGCAGGATTGTTTTAGAACCTTATAAACAGTCACTTTGTCGTACAGTGTCAACCATTAGGTGAGTGTCAACAATTGGGGCTTTTACCTTATATATATATATATATATATATATATATATATATATATATATATATATATATATATATATATATATATATATATATATATATCAAAAGCAAGATGGATTAATAGGAAAAACTTTATTATTCACCAAAAATGAACCTAAGTTTCTCCTATTAGTGTTTATGGTTTTCAAGAAGCCAATAGTGTGTGAGGCTTTTCAGAACTAAATAAAACAATGACAATCTTTCTGTTAGTATATCAATTGAACCCATACACTCATTCATAATAATAGTGTTGATGTTCGGTAGTGCAACGCTGGCAACAGCGCGTCAAGGGTTGTGTAAATGTGTACCGCTCGAGACGAACCAGAGGGTAGAAACAGTATCCGCCTGACAGCCATCGAGAAACCTTAATAAATTAATACAGTCCACTTTTATTATTACAATTATTATAAACCATCAGGCTGGTGCATTTATGTATCACATTATCCTAATTATACAAGTTCATAAAATTAGAAGTTGTGTAAAATAAATAAAACCACCCCATTTCAGTGGAGTATTACAATTAAGTGCATTTTATTTATTTCTCAATCGTCTAAGTACTATCAGTTTCAATTTACTAAGGAAATTTAAAGAAAGAAGTCAAAATCATAAAACAATTAGCAGATAACAATGTATATTCGGAACGTTTAATTGATAAACTCATCCATAAAAAACAGCAGAAACTACTATTTAGGCAGATTTATACAGATAACAGTGAAGAGAACGCCATAAAATTTCACATCATAAATTATATACTTACCAAACCTTAGTGACAAAATTTGTAACAGATTGGGTAAACTTAACTTGAAAACCATGACCACTAATGGGAAAACTAAGGTTGATTTTTGATAAATATTAATGATAGTAGGTGGAAAAAGTGGTGTGTAGGTATCAAATCCACAGTGGTGATTATGATGCCTTTTACATAGGCCGAAACATTTAAACCAGGATAAGAGAACATAAATACTGCATTAGAAATAATCACTCCATAGGTTTATAATCTACGAAATCATTTAATACAGGTAACGAAGGAAAGAAATTTGACCTTTTTGAAGCAATAGGAATATCAGTAGTACGGTCAATTTAGATATCCAAGGTTAAAAAAATTCCGACTAGGCTGAATATTGGTAGGATTGTTCAAAACACTATTATAAAGGAAATGTGAAAAGTCCTCACTTTTGCACGTGCAAAAAAATTTACTGGGGGTCAAAGGTCACAAAAACAGGTTTTTCGCGATTTTCAGCAAAACGGTAAATTTTATCATAAAATTAGCTCTGACAAAAATTGTAGATCAGATAATTATCGATAAAAAATGTCTCAATAATTTTTTCCTAAGAGCCACCGTTTTTGAGATATAACGATTCAAAAAGTTGAAAGAGTTGTAATCGTCATAATATGCACACGTTTCCACGCCACGTTTGAGGTAGTGTACTTAGCGCGTTTTTTTAATGTGGTTTCCCCGGTAGGCCTATTCCACTGATCTTTTGTGATTCTGTTAAATTTGAAATTATTGAATAACTGTAGATATTGACAAGGGTTGAAAATGATAAAAGGGGTGTAAATTAAAAATTTAATCCATTTGAATCTAAATTGTCATTAACTTCTGCTTTCTCTTGTTCTTGTTCTTCTTCTTCTTCTCTTTCTTCTTCTTCTTCTTGTTAATCTTCTTCATTCTGGGTGTTAATAAATTGTCCAAATAATGACACATCGTATGTCTCTTCGTCAGCATCAAATGAATCTTCAATTGTTGAA
>JARQZK010005062.1:1087500-1185000 GCA_030704885.1 Cynegetis impunctata
AGGTCCAAAAATATGTTTTAATTGAAATTTTTAGAAAAAAATAATTAAATGTCATTTAATTATTCAAAATAATCAAATTGAAGTACTAAGTTTGAAGAATTTTAAATTATCATAAAGAAGCTGTTATTATTGAAATAATCAATTTCCAAAATTATTGTATATTTAATTAAATAGAATGGTATTTAAAAATGTACAGTACCTTTTAGTTTAATTTTTAAAAATGATTAATAATCATAAAAAGGATATTGAGAACATTCTAAAAAGTGTACATCAGGTGATTTGATTTTCAAAAATAAAAAGACATTATAAAGGAAAGTGAATTGCACTTCCGGAAGTTCAGTTGATCTTTAGCAGCCGAGCCATAAACATTGTCTTCGTATACATCGAGTATTCATTTGTTATAGTATCTCCATATTATCTTCGTGAAATATAAAGTGAACTGAAATTATAATTATAAATTAATAGATAAAAATACAATTAAATATTATAATTACCTGAAGTGAGTTACAATTATTGGCGTAATATAAACAGCATCAAAAAGAGAGGCCATCTTTGAATGAATGCAGTCTACTTAAGGTCGATAAAGAAGAAAATTATTGGATCAACAACAACAACATAGAGCATCGATCATCTCATTACTTAACAGCTGATCATCATAGAGAAGTAAAAGTGTCAAGTTTGAAAACAGTGAGTAAATAAATAATTGGCCAATTTTGACATTGATAAATATTTGCAAATATAAACATTAAAGGGGGAAATATTAAACATAAAAGGTACCATAAATTTAGTTAATAGTTGTAATTGTTCTTTATTTGAATTGATGTTGAATTTAAAAGAAGAAGTGTTAATAAAATTGTTAAACTAGAAAATTTTTGAATTATTGAAGTTTTCAATTAATTAGAGTTCATTTAAAGAAAGAGAACCTTCCCTGAGAATATAGAGTCAATACAGAATAAAAATTAAATTAATAATAAATTAAATCATACAAATTAAAAATTTGAATTCATAATAAATTAGCTCACAAAGTAGGGCTAAAATATATATAAAAAATAAGGAATTCATAACAATATATATATATATATATATATATATATATATATATATATTTATATTTATATTTATATATATATATATATATATATATATATATATATATATATATATATATATATATATATATATATATATATATATATATATATATATATTATATTTATATATATATTTATTTTTATATATATTAATTATATATATATATTTATATATTTATATATATATATATATTAATATATATTTATATATATATATATATATATATATATATATATATATATATTTATATTTTATAAAAAATATTTTTCATGTCCCCGGTACATATTGACATCTCCAGCAACTCCCATCGAGTCGAATGAGATGAAATTTGGTATCTGGTATTGTTTCCATTGCAGAACGAAAGTATCAAAATGTGGGTAAATTTCTGCAAACGCCGCCATTTTTAGATATTTCTAATTTTCATATAAATATTCTTCCCGGTACATATCCAGCGGTTCGTATGTCACCAAATGAGCCGAATTATTTTTATCTAGGAATTGTTTTTGTTGCAGAACGAAAATATCAAAATTTGGTTGAATTTTTCCAACCGCGGCCAGTTTTACGTAGATAGTTCTTGTACTTTCATGGTTTTTGAAAAATTGCCGAACTCCACAGCTTCTGCAGATTGAGTTAGTGGGTTGAAAATTGGTACGTATATTGAGTTTATGTTGACTTTTTTGGATTCAACTCTTTATCCCA
This sequence comes from Cynegetis impunctata, assembly GCA_030704885.1. NCBI lineage: Eukaryota > Metazoa > Arthropoda > Insecta > Coleoptera > Coccinellidae > Cynegetis > Cynegetis impunctata. The sequence continues at coordinate 1,089,292 of JARQZK010005062.1, forward strand.
ACCGCGCTGCATTTCGTGGGGACTATTCCAAATGGCATCTCGAAACAGCGATGCACTTCGCGAATTAGATTTTTTTTAAGCTAGTGGTTCGAAATTTGGTATGTGAATTGAGTTGATGTTGAGGTGCGCTTCTTCAATGGTTTCAACTTTTTTCCTCATCCACGATGCAATTAGCCAATTTTTTTTTTGGAAAATAAATTATTTTCTACTTCTTAATTAGGTTCTAACTTTTTAATGCATTTAGTGATGGAGCTCTGCTGCTCACGAGTATTTTTGTATCTCCTATAGTTACCGAGTTACTCTACAAACATCGAAATTTGCCCACCCTGTACATATCGTATAAATGAAATTATTACCATCACCATATCTTTTAATTCATTCAGTGGCAGTATTCGAATTCTTACATTTTATGCAACGTGTCCCAGCTTGCGGTGATTAATTTTGTTACAGAGAAAAAATAAAATGTCAACTTATCTAAATAATGGCACGTGAAAAGATTCAACGGATCTTGGCACTCTGTCAGAATTTTTCACGGTCGGATTTTTCGGTTAGTTTTGGTGTTTGAAACTCGCAACTTATTCGACTCTCACTTATCCGCACTGCTCTTGACATCGTTTTGACAGGCACTCATTTTCAGGAAGAAAGCATGCGAGTGAATTATATCCGCCTGCACTTATTGAGAGAACGCAATAAAGAATAATCGAATAATGTAGAAAAACATAGTTGTTGACTATTGGTAAAACATAATAAGCGATACGCCTCCTACCGGTGTCGAATATTACTAGAGCATGGGCAATAGATTGCTTTGTTTACATCTGTTTACGTGTATTTTATATGAGAAGTTGTTGAGTTTTAGTTGTGTTTTGGGTCGTTTACAAACGTTCAGAAGAGATGAATCACTATTGTTGTGTATCCTATTGTTCATCTTGGGCAAAAAAAACCCGAATATAGCTCACATACCTTTCCGAAAGCTGGACAATTCAAAGTTGCATTCCAAACAAAGTTGGGAAACAAGGAAATGATGGACAGAAGAAAGGTGTGGATTCATAACTTGAAGATTGAAAAAAATGTCTGAACGAAAGTGATTTGTTCTTTACAGTTTACTGAGAATAATCATTTTCCCTGCAGTAAGTTTGTGGATTTTTCCATATAGAATTATACCAACTAATGATGTGCAATTTTCAGCTAACCGGAAACGTAGAGTTTTTGAAGTCCAATGCTATTCCAACGAAAAATGTTCCACTTTTATCGGAATCTGAACCTGGGCCATCATCCAGAGATTCTAGATTATTGTATTTTCATTCATGTAACAACCAGAGATACTATTAAAATAATAATAACAAATGATGTTTATTTGCACAACCAAAATAACAGTTTATCATAACATCAAGAATATGAAATAAATCTTGACCCTATAGCTAGGTAAAAACTAAAATATTCAATTATATAATCAGGAAAACAAAGATTCTATCTAAAAAAACAGACTCTCAGAAGTCCACTGTACTTTTAGGAAAGCTGTTATACGTCAGGAAAATACAAAAAATATAATAACTCATTACGTTCAAACCATTCAAGCAGAGTATTCTTCTTTTATTTCATGTTGTTTCTTTCAGTTTTGCTGGTAAGTACTTAGTTTTGTCCATTATACTCAAAAATTCTTCAGTTCGTAATGAAAGTAGACATGTCAGAGATGTTTTCATGAAACTTTTGAAAGTTTTTTTATTTTTTAAATAAATAGGTGTTCTATCATACAGTCTTTTCATGAGGTATACTTAGTTCCTTCAACCAATTAATTTATTCGTCCTCTACTTTATTTTATTATTGATTTTCATGTTCAATGATAAAAACTCAGTGTAAATTTCAACTTGATGTAGGTAGGTTGTCTACTGTTGAACAGAGATAATATTGTCCTCAATCGAAACACAATGAACCACTAGAAAATACGTCCAAAAAAACACAAATTACGAAGCTAAACGTTCGAAAACTCAAAATGAAATGATCGTAAATACCATTACCAATCAATGTAAACAAACAGCTAATGGCCCATGCTCTAGTACCGATATTAGCCGTTCCGGCGCTACGATCTTAATTTCGGACGCCAATAGCCATTTTCATACATTACATAAAGTAAACAAGAAAAATTCTTCAATAATAAAAAAAATTATCAAACAACTTTCTAAGGGAGCTGGTTATACATATTACGCAACGCGAATTCTACATTCACAATCCAACTATATTTATATATCCAGGATTTTGCACTTAGCAGAAAATGTTGTTAATACAAAACTTTAATTACATTGTACAGTTGAAGAAATACCTCCTATATTAAAAATCCAGTAGAATAACACATCAGGAGCGTTGCCACGGTTCATGAAGCACAAATGGAAATTCGAATAGTTGAACTAAAAAACAATAATTGAAGAAATTAAAATCGTTTCATTAATTAACAAACTGGCATCAATAGAAATGATATTACATTCTATCGGTATTGTTGAAGCAGATTATTTTACAAAATGTTGATACACACATTGTGTAGGTACTGTAAAATAAAAAAAAATCTTTAGACTAACTTTTTTTCAAATATAATACAAAACATAACATATTAACATATATAATCTCTTCATGTTATATAGTCATTACCGTTAGGAGCATGTGTGAAATGGTGAAGGGTAGGAGGTAGAGAAATGTCATTAGGTGACTTAAGCACAAACATTTTGTCTTGTGGGATAGAGATTTCATATGCGAAAAATTGTTTATCAAAGCCAATTGCGAAATACTTGAGGCACTTGAAAACCACCTGCTGGATGGTTATAAACATAAATATTTCGTGATATTGTGCAGGCGAGTTCTCCCCACTTTGAAAGATTGGAGAAGATGTTGGAGCAGCCAAAACCATGCAGTTTTTCCACTTTTCCCAGTGCGATGAAAAGGTTGCCCTATGCCCTATGGAAGGTATCAGTTCTTTTACCATATGTATCGTCCTACAAGAACGGTAAACTGTATAGAGTTATATCGTTGCCTGCAACAGAAAATGCCAATTTTTAATACCAATCATTCCTTTATTGGTAAAATTCCGTTAATCGGACGCCCTCCTATATAAGTTGAAAAATATATTTTTGTATACGGTCCCCAAATCAGTAAATTTTGGAAATAAAGAAAATCGGTACAATGCTATTTTCACGGACGTTTTATGCCAAAATCGTGAGGTTTAGAATAGGTACCAAGTTTTCAAACTTTTTGTAACAAAGACACGATAGCGTGTTATCCATATTCGTAGTTAATAGATATATGCTGTTTATAATTAAATAAAATAACTTACGCCTGAATGTATCGATGTACTGGCTCAAATCCCAACTTCTGAGATATCCAACGAGGTCCGAAGTATCTACGTTACGCCCGTTCAGTTCATCCAAATTGCAGCACTTCCTGCACGAACATTGCTATCCACAACACCCTCCACATCTTGCAAGAAATTGTCACTGTTGTTCAAATTCATTATTACCGTAAAACAAGAGTATTAATGTTTCAACTTCACCAAACACTACGCAGAATAAATGAAAATTGAACATGGATCAACGTTCATGTCGATCAGCGCGTCCCGGTGGTCATTTGTGGCACTAAATTCCTGTACTCGTGGCAGGACTACTTTTGCATTTTAAAGGAAGATTTTGTCGAACTAAATAGAAAGCACAGTAGATTCAATATTATGGTAACTGTAACAAACTATCTCTTCAAAAGTTACAGGATTTGTAAACCAGTTGACTTGAAAAAATATTCCTGTAACAATAACAGAAATTTCATGGATATTAAAAATTTTATTTTTTATATGAGAAAGCTTGGGGTTCTGAGTCTACTGACGGAAATCGTCACTTATCGAAAAGATTAGGTGGCATTTATCGCCCATTTCAGCACACAAAACAACAAGTCGGCAACTTTATGATATGAGTAAACAAGTACTGATCGGTTGCTTTGATGTATCGGGCACAGATTTACCAAGAAAGTAGCATTTTATTTTAAATCATATGTGAGTTATACTTTCGTATTTCGGAAACGGCTCTTACGATTGGGATGAAAATTTATATTTTGTATCTACCTACTCCAAAAATACATTCTTCTCGTCCTTTTAGTCCCAACGATTTACTTCGATTAACTAGAAATTCTTGTTAGTTTAGTAGTTCAATATTCAAATCATTAACTCTGCTTTTCCTGTCAATATCACATATATGTTTACCGCCATTAACTAGAAATTCCTGTTATAAGGTAAGAGCACCAGTTGTCGACACGTTAAGAAAAAAAAATCAGTTATTCTGGCACAGATTCCAGGGAATTGAAGTCCATATCAAAACTACCATGCCTACCGGATGTTCATAGTTTAGGCTTCACGGCGAATCAGAAATTGGGATGATTTCAAACCAAATAAGAAAAAAATAGATTTTTTTGTAAATATCTGCAAATGTCCCTAAGCTCGACACGCTAAATTAAGGATGTTCCGGCTCTTGACACTGTAAATGCTCAAGTAGTCGACACATGTAAATAACATCAGTTTTGATAATGGGAAATTACATAACAAGAAAAATGTATGCTGTGAAAGCAGAAAACAATAATAAAATGTTCAACACATTTGTGAATTAAATATCCTATAGGTAAAATGAAATAGAAAGATTTTAAGAACACAAATGTAACAAAAACTTTCTTTAGTCACTTTTATAGTTCATTAATTGCTAAGGCATTGAGAAAGCGGTAGCTGGCCCTTTCCCCAAGTGTAGTCAGTTCTGGAGTCTCGACTTTACTGATTATCTGATCGAATGAAATATATGAAACAGCTATACATTCCTTTCTTCGACTGTCAAAGTTTTTCAACCGATAACTAATATGTTTCCACGTGAAACAAATGCTTGAATAATACATAAGTATATGAATACAGACGCATTACTTTTGCAACTCTTAAACTCTGATAATATAAAACTTCCTTGCTTCATCAAGTCTTCAAAGCTAGTATTTTCAGAATACACCTCTTCTCAGTCAGAATCTTCTGATTCTCGGTTGAATCCTAAGAAGACGACTCTGGTGGCAATGGTTGTTTTGTCTTTATCAACTTAAGTTTCTTCTGTTGTGTGCTAACTCTTTCTTGACATCTCTTGCTTTTTTCCTTTCTTCTTTACGTCTTTCTTCTTCTTGTTCCTTACATTCTTTTCTTTTATAGTACTCTATCACAGCAGGTAGAATTTCTCTCTTTCGTTTTTTGGCTGTGAAGAATGTTCTGGCCACAGCAAACCTAGTTCGAAAGGCGATAACAAAAAAGGCAAATGTTATTTGTTCTGATCCGTATTGAATGAATAAACCATTACAGTTACATTGGGCTCTTTTCACATAAATATTTTCTTTTCCTCGACAACCGTGTCGACTATAGGAGATTACCACACCTGTACGATAACTAGATCCAATATTCGTCACCCCATGTCGACTATTGGAACGGAGCATGATCCACACCAAAGATCACACTCCATTCCAATAGTCGACATGGGGTGCCGAATATTGGATCTAGTTATCGTACAGTAAAGTTACGTATACATATCTGTATCAAATGAGCTGAACGTTCAAACCACACTGAGTCATTAGCTTATAAAAATGTTCCTTTTCTCGACACCCCTGTCTACTATAGCACTTTTCGTGTACCAGTACTCGACACATGCCAAAAAATATGTCAAAAACTTAAAAAACCACAATATACTAACCTGGGCTGCAGCTTCGAAGGTTTCTTAGTTAATAGAACACAATAAAAACATTTTTAGTCAAAAAATACCACTAAACAATACCACAACAAAATTAGCTTTTCTTAACCTACACCTTAACAAACACTGGTTATTGGCGGGAAAAGTCGAGGTTGCTGGAAAAACTTCAATTGTATTCTTGTATGTTAGTGAGTTTCCATGGCATAACTATGGCAATGTGCACTAAAAAGTCGGAGCTATCATTGGTTATTTCGGGAAGCCGATGTTTGCTATGGTTACGTTATTTTTTGCAATAATTACAATGGGTGTCGACAACTAGTGCGTTTACCTTATGAGCATTTCAATATTTTCTCCATTAACTTAACCACTGCTGTGAAAATCATACTTAATTCCAGCAACAATATTATGTTTCCTTATTAAAAGGAATCATTACATGGAATTTAAAAGGTTTAAATTCCTGTTCACGTAACATAATTCAATTTAACAGGAATCGAAATGTTAGGTTCACAGTATGTTTTCAGTTTCTGTAACAAAAGTGGTTTTCATGTAACAGGAATCTAATTCACAGGAAATTGCAGTAAATTATTTTTTTGAGTGTAATAATTCACTTCTGAAATGGAAAAATATAACTCTGTCAATTATTTGGATCTGAAAATAACGAAATTGGATAACAAACATAGCTTCCCTATTTTCTACAAACCATCACACATTAATAACGTCATGCATAGTATTTTCGTACCTCCATTTCAATACAAAATGGCAGCCTTCAATAATACGATCCATCGTTTAGTAAATATTCCTCTTTCAAAACTTTATTTCAACATCGAAAAGAAACTAATTAAATAAATGTTGTAAATAATAAATGCAACCTCAAAATAATAGACAATAATTATGATATATGAGTAGAATTTCAAAAAGGCGATTTTCCACGTGTACCTCGTTATCACAGATAATATCAAATAAAACCGCATCGGAAATTAATGTATAAAACTCAAATAACTTTTATCTAAGGACAATATCAACATTGCTCACCTTCCGTACGGAAAAAATTTAGGAGAACATATAAAGAATAGTAAATCGAAAGTCAACAAAACAATAAATCAGGGGTGTGTAAAATTGAATGTTGTGTGATAAGTTTTATATTGGTAGAAGTTTCAGAAGCTTTCAGGCCAAAATTTCAGAACATGAACAGAGTTTTGTCAATCAAAAGGAATAGAGAGAAAAATAATAAGGGAATAAAACTAAATTTCCTAGAATCGCTAGAGATTAATAAATTCATACCTCCACTCATACTACAAGCCCCCTTCTTTTCAAAATCAGGGAACTACCTGACGAGCAGTGCAGTATGGAATTTCCTTCCTAACTTGTTATTTGTATACAACACAGTACCTGTTTACGCTTTCTATCTAATTCGTTATATACATCTTTGTTGATATTGAATGTATTTGAAAAATGTAATCATTTTTCATTTGGCATCCGATGAAGTCTAACGTAAAAAAACAAACTTTCTATGCTTTTCTGACCTGGCTGAATATTGCGTTAAGTAGGTGAGTAACGTGAATCTTAAGGGCATTTTGCTTGATCATCTCTCAGATATATTATAGACCGTGAGCTAGCGCACATGAATTTGGAGTCATCGATAAATGTCTGGCATTTAGAGGTATGAAAAGTGTGATTCAGTTGATGAAAATAAGGCTGGTTTGAAGGGCCGACGCGTGTTCGAAAATTTGGAAAATTAATTTCCTTTTGCATAAATAAATTCATTTTTCACTGATCTCAAAGTGTCTGGCATTAGAATCAGAAATAGACATCAATAAGTAACTCCCAATTTTCAAATGCCAGACGGTTTCAAATAGTCGAAAGGGTGATTCATAGGGGTGAAGTTGCAGAACGAAAAACAAAAATTCATCGTTTTCTTTTTGTCTGGCAATCGAAACAATGAAAATTATCGTCATGAAAATGATGAAAAAAAATTGCCAGACGGTTTCCAGTGTTCGGACTCGAGTTTCTCTGTGGAAAATTATGTGAAAATTTTTTACATTTTTCAGTGATCACTATTCGTCTGGTATTTTGAATACTTGAAGTTGATACACACAGTTCCCGTCACAAAAAAATTGCCAGACAAATTGGCAAATGGAAAAATGGTGCCAGACGAAAGAAAATTCGTAAAAAAAAAATTGAAATTTCATTGATTTATTTTTGTCTGGCAATTTGTATTTCAATTAGAAATACAACTACAAACACAATATACAAATGCCAGACAAGTTAAGCTGTTCGAAAATGTATGAATTAATTGAAAAGATAGCAAAAAATAATGAAAAATTTTCTTTTTTTGTCTAATACACCATTTATTTATGTCCGTCATTTACAATTTTTTATGGAGTAGTATATTATTACCTTGCTTGAAATGCCAGCCTGGTTGGGTTGTTCGAAAATTAAAAAAAAAACAAATTAAATAATTGTGACAAATTTTTGAAAATTTCAGTGCTTTTTTCGTCTGGCGACTTGTTTCTCAAAGAAAAATAAACTTTCAAACTTAAATTAAAAATATCAGATAAGTTGGGCTGTTCGAAAGTATATAAATGAATAAAAAAAGTTTTGAAAAAATCTAATTTCTCATTTATTTTCGCCTTTTCCCCTATATTATAAGCTGTTAGTACTCGGGAAACGTACTTACTACTTACTATTTCCGACCTAAAAATTTATAAAATGAAAAAATACATGAATAAAAGTTTTTAATAAATCTAGTGAATCCTGAGTGAATAGTTTTGCGTTGCAATGTCGATCTATTTTATATTGTTATGTACCGGGTGGCCAGATAAGAATGCAAAGTGCTGTATCTTGTAAACTATTCGTCGTAGAGACTTGCGGTAAAAAATATTATAACGAAAGTGGCCAACAGAAAATCCTAGAAATTATTTTCAGGTTTCCAAGATGGCCGCCAGGGAGCGTAACCGCCATCTAAAACTTTTAAAGTGATTTTTCTCTGAAATACTCCTCGTAAACGTATCACAAAAATATATGCGTTTTCAAGTTGAGCTTCATTCGAGTAATTTTCGTTCGACACTTTTTGACGTATTTATTAAAATGAAGTGGTGGGGAGTGAATTGATGCTTTTTTAAATAAACATCTTCTGAATGACTGAACGGATTTCAACAAAGTTGGTCTCGTTGGGACAAACATTTATTGTTTTCTCAAACTTATCATATCCCTGATATGTCAAGTTTTTAGTGATACCTCTAGAGCGCGTTTTTTGATATACTAACAAAAAATTTCCAATTTCTCTGAAAAATTAAATGCAATGACCTGACTTTTTTCCACATAAATGTACTGTTATGACACCAAAAAAGGATAGTGAAAATCGTATCTCGATATCTTATTCTCAGACCAAAATATCGAAGAAACAAAATTTAGTTATCATGAAATTCTGGGAACACTCCATTACACCGTTATGTATTTATTTGACCTGTTTCAAGAATAAATTATGAAATTACATAATTTTATGATTTTTGAATAATTGTGTTCTTCGTTCAAAAAATTTAAACAAAAACGTGTAGAAGTATAATAAGCAATGAATATAATGTGCAAGTGCAAGATAGTCAGAATATGGGAGGAAAAATAAAAGCCTGAAATAAAAAACAACAAATATAAATAAAAAGATAATAGTGAAATGACAATTTCAATTAAAGTTGTGAGTGTATTTTCAATTATTTGTTAATTTTAAAAAGCACATTTTAGTTATTTAAAATTCATGTTTCGAAAAATATTCTCCTGCCATTATATTTCTTAACTCGAATATGATTTAAAATGAGAATTTTTTAAATTTAAAGAGATTTTTCTTAATTCTCAGATTTCATTGGCAAATAACTTCCGTTGACAGCATCAAATTCGGAAAACTTTAGGACAAAAATATTATCTCGAGTAGCAATAGCTCATAATTTAAGGAAAAATTCGGAAAGAAAAGAGAAATTAGATTGAACAAAAAAAAATACTGAAATTTTTCACTATTTTTTTTACCAATATTTAATTCAATTTTTTATTAATTTTCGAACAACCCAATTAGTCTGGCATTTCAATCTAAGGTATAAAAATATGTTTTCAATCCAAATGCAAAATGCCAGACAAAACTGAATCGCTTAAATTAAAAAAAAAACATTTTTTCATTTTAATTTTTAATATTAATTATTTTATTAATTATTTATACGTTTTCGAACAGCTCAACTTGTCTGGCATTCATAAATTGTGTTTTTAGGCTTATTTCTAATTCAAATACAGAATGCCAGACAAAAATAAATCACTGAAATTTTTATGAATTATTTAACAACTTTTTTATAGATTTATAAATTTTCGAACCGGCCAATTTGTCTGGCGTTGAAAAATTAATAACATTTTATGATACCGCAAACACAATGGCCCTCTTATTTTGTACATTAAGATCATTGAAAAATGTAAAAAATTTTCACATAATTTTCCACAGAGAAACTCGAGTCCGAACACTGGAAACCGTCTGGCAATTTTTTTTCATCATTTTCATGACGATAATTTTCATTGTTTCGATTGCCAGACAAAAAGAAAACGATGAATTTTTGTTTTTCGTTATGCAACTTCACCCCTATGAATCACCCTTTCGACTATTTGAAACCGTCTGGCATTTGAAAATTGGGAGTTACTTATTGATGTCTATTTCTGATTCTAATGCCAGACACTTTGAGATCAGTGAAAAATGAATTTATTTATGCAAAAGGAAATTAATTTTCCAAATTTTCGAACACTCGTCGGCCCTTCAAACCAGCCTTATTTTCATCAACTGAATCACACTTTTCATACCTCTAAATGCCAGACATTTATCTATGACTCCAAATTCATGTGCGCTAGCTCACGGTCTATTAGCTCATCTGTAAATTTCCCAAATATGTCATCTTTAAACGTCAAATGTCCGATTTCACCAACTAATTACTAAAGTTAGGCAATTCATAAATCGGATTTAGGAATTCCTAAGTGCAATTTGCGTTTCACCACGCGTTAAGTAATGCCTAAAGACGATAGTAAATACCTCACGTTAGGTCTGCCTAGTGTAATTAGGAAATGCTCAACCTCAAATTGATATAATAAAATTATTATATTTCTATCATTTTTGCTCTTCTTACTATACTTTGTCAAATTTACAGTCTAGTATTAAACAGTAGTACCAATTATATGTACAAAACTTTCCAAATCAAGTTTTTAACAAGGTATTTCTTAACTAAGAATTTCTTAGGTTGATGAAATCCGATTTAGGTAAGTATCGGATTTAGGTATTTTATATCGTAGTAATTACTTAGTTAGGAACTACCTTACATCTCGTTGGTGAAATCGGGCATAAGATTCTTTGTAGGGATCGTACCCAAAATGTAAAAACGGGACCCTATTACTATAAGACTTCGCTGTCTGTCCGTTCGTCCGTCTATCTGTCACCAGGCTGTATCTCAAGGACCGCGATAGATAGACAGTTGAAATTTTCACAAATTATGTATTTCTGTTGCCGCTAACAACAAATACTGAAAACATAATAAAATAAATATTTAAGGGGGGCTCTCATACAACAAACGCATTTTTTTTGACCTTTTCTGCTCGATATTAATAATGGTACTTCAATGATAAATAATAAAATTAAAATAAAATAAATATTTAAGGGGGGGTATTTTTTGCCTATTTTTGCTCGATATCAATAAACGGTAACAGGTAGGCACTTGAAATATTCAGAAAATACTCATTCGTTTTTTACTTTAATAATAAATAATAAAATTAAAATAAAATAAACATTTAAGGGGGGCATAGTCAATGGCACGTCCGATGGCGCGAGTCCGACTCGCAATTGGCAGGTTTTATTTAGAATTAATTTCTTTATCTCGCAAGCTACCTACAGTTTAACGCCGATTCCGAATGGCCAATAGGCTAGACATATTTTTTGAACCACTAGAACTTATGAAACATTTAAAAAAAGAACAAGGTAAGAGTGGAAACCCACCATCTTCGTTATACGAATGGTGAACTCTACCTCTTGGCTACCTCGGCCTCTACGAACTAAGATACTAATTGAAATTGTAAAGTATTGAAAAAATATTTTCGTTCTTCAGAAAAACTGCATTTTTGTAATTACATTTTAACTGAGATTTTTTCATTTTCATTTTTTTGGTTTTCTTTCATTTTAATGTTAATGCTATTTCAATTTGGAACCCTATAAACCAACCTATGTAATGCAAATATCGATATATTTTATTTGTTTTTTCTATCCCGTTTCTAATTCAAGTGAATTTACATCAAGTGAAGGATTCAAGCATTTACTTGATATAGATCTACTTGAATTGGAAACTACATAAAAATACATGTTTTTAGGAAATTCACACCGAATGTTTAAAGATATTATGTGACGCACGTTTCGCCTCGAACTGGACTTCTTCGGACACCGTGTCCGAAGATGCCATGGTAGAGGCGAAACGAACTTCACCGTGCAATGAATTTCAACTCGAAGGCCATGTCCGCCCAGTCTTGACAGCAATTTTGTTTCAGGGTGGCAACAATGCGGGTCATACTGTCGTAGCCGATGGTGTGGAGTATGACTTCCACTTGTTACCGAGTGGCATTATCAATCCCAAATGCACATCAGTCATAGGTGAGTATCAGGGCCAGAAATTATAGAAGAACACAACCGCAGTGAAAACGGCTGATTTTCCAAGCCGCTTTAGTCAACTTTGATAAATAAAATGCAATTTTTTCGGCAATTTACAATGATGAAAATGAAAACATAAGTGTAAATATATTACGGGTTGTTGAAATTATTCTTATATACTCGTATTATATATATGTATATATATATATATATATATATATATATATATATATATATATATATATATATATATATATATATATATATATATATATATATATATATGGACAGTGGCGCCGACTCCTAAGGGCCTGAGGGGGCCCGAGCCCCCTCAATAATTTAAGAGAATTATTAGATATATCATGCTTTGTTAAATCACAAATTTATGTTGGCATTTTTCTTTTTAATCATTTACTAATTCAGAGCAATATCAAAAATCTGTATGAAATAGAGAATTAAATACATACAGAATGTTCAATTTTCAGTTTCGAAATATTAGTACTAGTTTAGTACTGTATTACTATATTACTAGAGTAGGTACTGTATTATTCATTTTAAATACCCACTTTTTTTTTTCATATTTTATAATACTCAAATATTTTTAAAGCATTAACTTTGAAATATTGTTTTTATTTAATGAACTCTGAGACTTTTTCAAAGTTAGTATGCTTAAATTAGCTATTTCACTTATCAATAGAAGTGCTATCATTGTGCGACTGCAATATTTAATGTTTTATTCTTTTAATGATAGTATAGGATTTATTGAAATATAATTTAAGTCTTTTCAGAGCTATATATTCACTGCTCTGTAATAGTCTAAAAGCATAATTATTACTCTAAATTAAATTAGCATTTTACGAAAATACCGTGTGTGTTTCGTTTTTCAAAGTCAAAAAATATGTCAGGTTTGTCGAGTTTCCCGGAGTGTCGAGTTATCGAAAGTCGAGTTTTCGGGGTTCTGATTTTGATCATATGACTCTAAAATGCTTGAAAAAAACTTTAAAACTGGAAAATTTCCCCCCTATTTTTTTTATAAGTCGGCGCCTCTGTATATATATATATATATATATCTGTATATGTATATATATATATATATATATATATATATATATATATATAATATATATATATATATATATATATATATATATAAATATATATATATATATATATATATATATATATATATATATATATATATATATATAATCTCTTGGTAATTATTAGCAATAACAGGCTGGTGGAATCTTAAAAAACTCGATTTTATTAAAGAGTTGACGTTTCACTTCGATATTCGTAATTGAAATTTCTTTGACATTTATTGATGTGAAAAAATTGAAAAAAATAGAAAAAATAAGGCTGCTTTGTCTTGCTAGTTATTTATTATATGCTATTCAGTCTAATATTAACATTCAAAAATGTTATCATTAGATGGTAAGGGAAACCAAAGAAACCTTTACCTACGTAATGTTTGAAAATAAAAATAATAGGGTATTATTTATCTAACAACAAAGAAATGAATCATGGGAAAACATTAAAGATGTGGAGTAAAATTATCGGTATAGTACGTTTATATGGAAGCAGCCGTTGACACGTGTTTCGGACTCGTTGGTCCTCATCAGAACGGCGTAGCAAAGCATTGGATTGAAAATTTGAAGATGAAAATAGTACAACAAACAAAATCCTCTGATACGGAAGACAATCACCCTCATTGTGGTTTATTGTTTGAACTCTCCGGTATGGGAGATTTGGTCAAACTTTGCCACGGAGGCGATTAATGCTATCCGCGAGAACTAAGAACGAGTAAATAAACAATAACAAAGACCCGCGACTAATTTCTTTGTTATTGTTTATTTACTCGTTCTTAGTTCTCGCGGATAGCATTAATCGCCTCCGTGGCAAAGTTTCACCAAATCTCCCATACCGGAGAGTTCAAACAATAAACCACAATGAGGGTGATTGTCTTCCGTATCAGAGAATTTTGTTTGTTGTACTATTTTCATCTTCAAATTTTCAATCCAATGCTTTGCTACGCCGTTCTGATGAGGACCAAAGAGTCCGAAACACGTGTCAACGGCTGCTTCCATATAAACGTACTATACCGATAATTTTACTCCACATCTTTAATGTTTTCCCATGACTCATTTCTTTGTTGTTAGATAAATAATACCCTATTATTTTTATTTTCAAACATTACGTAGGAAAGGTTTCTTTGGTTTCCCTTACCATCTAATGATAACATTTTTGAATGTTAATATTAGACTGAATAGCATATAATAAATAACTAGCAAGACAAAGCAGCCTTATTTTTTCAATTTTTTTCAATTTTTTCACATCAATAAATGTCAAAGAAATTTCAATTACGAATATCGAAGTGAAACGTCAACTCTTTAATAAAATCGAGTTTTTTAAGATTCAACCAGCCTGTTATTGCTAATAATTACCAAGAGATTAAAAATAGATCACAGGCAACAACAATTCGAATAATATATATATATATATATATATATATATATATATATATATATATAAATAATAATCATAATAAGAAATTAACGGGAAACATCAATATGTGTCTTAATGAAAGAAAATCCTTTATCTTTACGTCAATATTTCGCAATATTTGATTGCTTCATCAGGTTTAAAATTGAGGTTTATACCAATAGACATCTTGATGCCTATTTGTTTATCTTGATACAAACTCTAAGCTCGCACACTGCAAATAATACCTAAGTGTAAGTGTTTGCACCTTGTATTTCTGCGTTTCCCACGAGTTTTCTTTCATTAAGACATATATATATATATATATATATATATAAATATATGTATATATATATTTATATATATATATTTATATATATATATATATATATATATATTTATATATATATATATATATATATATATGTATTCATGTGTATATGTATATAGTTTATTTCCGGAGGAACTCAAATAATGCAAATTTTGTGTTTCACTTAGGGATACGTGTGGTGTTTGACCAATTTAAAATTTGGCTGTTGTTCCAATTGTGATTGAAAAATCAAAAAAATATAGTCTGTTTGAACTGATAAATGAATGCGAAAGTAATTACTATCCCAATAATGATCTCATCTATTAGAGTTATTCCAAAAGTGATTCAAATATTTGAAAACCTCAACTTTTACCGAAAATTTCTAATTTTAAAAACTAATTTTCCGTCGTTAAATGTTTAATAATTAATTGTCGGTTCGAAAAAGCTATAAAGTTGTTACATAAACGAAGCGACATCACGGAATATTACCAGAATTGATGGCGAATACGCGTATTCAAAATTTTATCCATGAAGAATACCTGCAACTGAACGGAGACTCGATAAGGTAAAACCACAATTCCGTAATAAATAAGGTTGTGCCAACGAACGATAAACCTCTGATAAGGAATCGATAGATTAATAACCGTTTTATCAAGAGCAGAAATATTCCGTAAATTTAATGGTGAGTTAGGTACCTTCGTGTTTCTACGTAACTTAGTACTACCTGGTACTGGTTGATGAATTCGTCCGAATTCGTTGTTGTATAATGAGACAAAAAATAACGACGGAATAATAACTTATTTGAAAAATGGGCGATTTACTGATTACGATCAAGGCAGACATGCAAAAACGACTGCAAATTTGGGGCGGTTTCATATTATACCAGTTTGTTATTTTGTCAATAATTACGTCTGGAATATGACAGATGTTTCGGTCGAAAATTCGAGAGCAGCAGAGCTATGTCACTAACGTCGGATTTTTCGCGAAGTGCATCGTGCATTGATAGCAAAGCAGGTTGGGACTCGATTCGAATGGAATAAATTATATTTATACATCACAGCATTTGCATCTTAGGATCTTACTTGCAGAAATGACTCATCCCATACCCGTACCATTCACTCTAAGATTCACAAACATCTCCGAAAATACACATTTTGAAATAAATATATAAAAAACTCTATCGCAGCGAGCTGCATTAGAAGAGCAGGTTTTCATAACGTATCCAGTTTGAAAAATATATTCATTCAATTATGATTTTTTTCCAAATTCAAAATCTGGGGCGATCAACCCCCCAACCAATTTGTACCAAAACCAATCACATCCAAGGTATCATGCGAAACTACGTATCTACAAACTTTCAACCCTATTTCTATAAAATTTCGCCCTTTATCGTGTAAACAAGATTTATTCCTTTCCCCAGGGGGTCAACCCCCCAACCAATTAGAACGAAAAACAATCTTATCAAAGAAATCATACTAAACTACCTATTTACAACCCTATTTCTACAAAATTGCGCCATTTATCCTGTACACAAGATTTATTTTCCCCCCAGGGGGGTCAACCCCCAACCAATTCGAACCAAAAACAATCCCATCCAAGATATCATACGAAGCTACCTATTCACAAGCTTTCAACCCTATTGCTTCAAAATTGCGCCCTTTATTGTGTAAACAACGCTAAAATACATAAGCTTATGCATACATATGAACATATGAACATATATATATATATATATATATATATATATATATACATATATATATATATATATATATATATATATATATATAATATATATATATATATAATATATATATATATATATATATAAATATATATATATATACATATACATATATGCATATAAATATATATATATATATATATATATATATATATATATATACAGTATATATTTATATATATATATATATATATATATATATATATACATATATATATATATATATATATATATATATATATATATATATATATATATATATATATACATATATATATATATATATATATATATATATATATATATATATATATATATATATATATATATATATATATATATATTTATATATATATAATCTCTTGATAATTATTAGCAGGCTTGTTGAATCTAAAAAAACTCGATTTTATTAAAAAGTTGACGTTTCGCCACGACATTCGTGGCTTTATCAAAACTTTTGAAAAAATTGAAATTTCTTTGACATTTTATTATTTGAAAAAATGTGAATAGAAAAAGACTACTATGTTTCACTAAAAATTTTCGGCTGTGGCCGTTCTTTGTTATTTATTACGTGCTATTCAGTCCAATATTAACATTCAAATCTGTTATTATTAGATGGTAAGGGAAACCACAGAAACCTTTACCCACGTAATGTTCGAAATATGTTCAAATTATTTTGATTTTGAAAAGTCAAAGAATAGGGTACTATTTATCTTATTTTCAAAAATTTCTCATTGCGGCTGTGGCAGTCTTCAGTTATTAATTACGTGCTATTTAGTCCAATATCAACAGACAGGTCTGTTGATATTAGATGGGAAGGGAACCACAGAAACCTTCACCCACGTAATGTACAAAATAGGTTTGAAATATTTGATTGTTGTCTTTAAAAAGACAATAATAAATGTCAAAGAAATTTCAATTTTTTCAAAAGTTTTGATAAAGCCACGAATGTCGTGGAGAAACATCAACTTTTTAATAAAATCGAGTTTTTGAGATTCAACAAGCCTGTTATTGCTAATAATTATCAAGAGATCAGAAATAGTTCACAGGCAATAACAATTCGAATAAATAATTATATATATATATATATATATATATACATATATATATATATATATATATATATATATATATATATATATATAATTATATATATATAATATATATATATATATATATATATATATATATATATATATATATACATATATATATATATATATATACATATATATATATATATATATATATATATATATATATATATATATATATATATATATATATATATATATATATATATATATAATATATATATATATATATATATATATATATATATATATATATATATATATATATATATATATATATATAATATATATATAAATATATATATATATATATATATATATAGATATATATCTATATATAGAGATATATGAAATTGAGTTTTTGAAGCCAAGCATCATAAAAAGTCATGAAACGAAAAACTATCATGGTCCTAGATCCAACTTTGCTAATCGCACCCATTTTAATAAGCAGGTTTTCAAAGTGAAAACCTGCTAATAAACGAAAAATAAACCGTTGTCGACTCTTCACCTCTTCCAACGTATACCAAAGTATGAGCGTCCTACGTGCGGAATTAACCACCCTCTCATTAACCTACATGCCTTTAAACTAGATACATAAAGTTAGCTCACCAACTTTTGAATTTTGAAATTCTAACAACGGCATCGTTTGCCGTACGTTTGCCGTTTCAAAGCCGTGAAAGAATTTCTTTTGCCGCGCTTAATTTAAAAAAGTTACAGGGTGGTGCGCTAACTTTACATAAAGTTAGCTCACCACCCTATGTAAATATAAAATAAGTTTTTTTGAAATTCTAACAACTCATCGTTTGCGCGTACGTTTGCCGTTCAAAGCCGTGAAACATTTTTTTTGCCGCGCTTCCAATTTGAAAGAGCTACAGGGTGGTGCGCTCAATTTACCAAAAAGTCAATCTCCAACCCGTATGAATTTTGAAAATCTACAACGGCATCGGTTTGCCGTAGCGTTTGCCGTTTCAGAAGCCGTGAAAGAATTTTTTTTGCCGCGCTCAATTGAAAGAGGCTACAGGTGGTGTGCTAATTTACAAAAGTCAAATCTCCACCCTGTGAATTTTGAAATTCTAACAAGGCATCGTTTGCCGTACGTTTGCCGTTTCAAGCCCGTTGAAACAATTTTTTTATGCCGCGCTAATTTGAAAGAGCTACAGGTGGTGCGCTAAATTTACAAAAGTCAATCTCCACCCTGTATTGAATTTTTGAAATTCTAACACCGGCATCGTTTGCCGTACGTTTGCCGTTTCAAAGCCGTTGAACAATTTTTTTTGCCGCGCCTCAATTTGAAAGAGCTACAGCGTGCGTGCGCTAACTTTACAAAAAGTCAAATCTCCACCCTTGTAGACTTTTTGAAATTTAAACACGGATCGTTTGCCGTACGTTTGCCGTTTCAAAAGGCCGTTGAAAAGAATTTTTTTTGCGCGCTCCAATTTTGAAAGAGCTACAGGTGGTGTGCCTAACTTTACAAAAGTCAAATCTCACCCTGTATGAATTTTGAAATTCTAACATGATATCGTTTGCCGTACGGTTTGCCTTTCAAAGCCGTGAAACAATTTTTTTTGCCGCGCTGCAATTTGAAAGAGCTACAGGGGTCGTGCGCTAACTTTACAAAAGTCAAATCTCTACCCTGTATGAATTTGAAATTTCTAACACCGGCATCGTTTGCCCGTACGTTTTAGACGTTCAAAGCCGTGAAAGAATTTTTTTTGCCGCCCTCAATTTGAAAGCTACAGAGGTGGTGCGCTACTTACAAAAGTCAAATCACCTCCTGTATAGAATTTTGAAATTCTAACCAATGGCACGTTTGCCGTACTTTGCCGTTCAAAGCCGTGAAAGAATTTTTTTGCCGCGCTCAATTTGAAAGAGCTACAGGGTGGTGTGCTAACTTACAAAAGTCAAATCTCCACCCTGTATGAATTTTTGAAATTTTAACAACGGCACGTTTGCCGTACGTTTGCCGTTTCAAAGCCGTTGAAACAATTTTTTTTTGCCGCCCCTCAATTTGAAAGAGCTACAGGGTGGGCGCTAATTTACAAAGTCCAAATCACCTCCCTGTATGAATTTTGAAATTCTAACCCCGCATCGGTTGCCGTACGTGTTGCCGTTTCAAGCCTGTGAAAAGAATTTTTTTGCCGCGCTCAATTGAAAGAGCTACCAGGGTGGTGTTTGCTAACTTTACAAAAGTCAAATCTCCACCCTGTATGAATTTTGAAATCTAACACCGGCATCGTTGCCGTACGTTGCCGCTTCAAAGCCGTGAAGAATTTTTTTTTGCGCCCTCAATTTGAAAAAGAGCCTACAGGGTGGTGCGCTAACTTTACAAAAAGTCGAATCACCTCCCTGTATTAATTTTTGAAATTCTAACAACGGCATCGTTGCGTACGTTTGCCGTGTCAAAGACGTGAAAGATTTTTTTTTGCCGCGCTCCAATTTGAAAGAGCTAAGGGTGGTGCGGCTAAATTTACACAAGTCAAATCTCACCCTGTATGAAGTTGAAATTCTTAATAACGGCATCGGTTGACCGTACGTTTTGCCGTTTCAAAGCCGAGAAAGAATTTTTTTTTGCCGCGCTCAATTTTGAAAGAGCTACAGGGTGTTGCAGCTAAACTTCACATAAAGTTGACCGCACCACCTATATATATATATATATATATATATAATAATATATAAATAATATATTATATTTATATAATTATATAATATATATATATCATATATATATATATATATATAATATATATATATATGAATAATAAATTATAATAGATAGATATATATAATAATATATTAATATATATATATAGATAATATATTATATATATATATAATATATATATATATATAATAATAATTTATTCGAATTGTTGTTGCCTATCTGTGAATCTATTTTTAATCTCTTGTAAATTATTTAGCAATAAACAGGCTGCTTTGAATCTTAAAAAACTGATTTTATTAAAAAGTTGACGTTTCACTACGACATCGTAGTTCTTTCGAAACTTTTGAAAAAATTGAAAATTTCTTTGACATTTATTGATTTTTGAAAAAATTGAATAGCAAAGACTACTAGTCTTGCTAAAAAAATTTTCGGATGTGGCTTTCTTGTTATTCATTATATTGCTATTCCAGTCTAATTTAACATTCCAAAATTGTTATCATTACATTGGTGAGGGAAACCACAGAACCTTATCACGTATGTTAGTGAAAATAATAAGTAATAGGGGTACTATTTATCTAACACAAGAAAACATTAAAAAAGTGGAGCAGAAATTATCGGTATAGACGCTTATATGGGAAGCAGCCGTTGACACGTGTTTCGGACTCTTTGTCCTCATCAGACGGCGTAGCCAAGCATTGGATTGAAAATTGGGATGAAAATAGTACAAACAAACAAAATCCTCTGTACGGGAGACAAAAAAAAATCAGATTTTTTTTAAGAATTCAACCACCCTGTTATGCTAATAATTATCAAGAAATGTATATATATATATATATATAATATATAATATAATAATAGAAATATATATATATATATATATATATTTGTGTATATATATATTATATTTATTTATAATTATATATATATATATATATTATACTATATATAATATAGTATATATTTATTTGAATTGTTGTTGCCTGTGAACAATTTTTAACTTTTTGATAATTATTAGCAATAACAGGCTTGGTGAATCTGAAAACTCGATTTTATTAAAAGGTTGACCGTTTCGCCACAACATTCGTGGCTTTTTTCAAAACTTTTGTAAATAAAATCGAGGGTTATAGATTCACCAAGTCTGTTATGCTAATAATTAACAAAAAGTTAAAATGGTATCACATGCAACAACAATTCGAATATTATATATATATATAAATATATATATATTTATATATATAATTATGATATATATATATATTAATATTATATATATATATATTACTACCCTTATATTATATATATATATATATATTATATATATATATATATACTATATAACATATATATATATCATATATATATAACTTTTTGATTAATATAGCAATAACAGGCTTGAGTGAATCTAAAACCTCGATTGTTATTTTCAAAAGTTTTGAAAAAAGGCCACGAATTGTTGTGGCGAAAACGCAACTTTTCAAATAAAATCGAGTTTGAAGATTTCACCAAGCCTGATTATTGCTTAATAATTAGTTCAAAAAGTTAACAATTGTTTCACAGGCAACAACAATCAAATAAATATATATATATATATATATATATATATATATACATATATTACTATATATATACAGGCTATTCAAATTTCGAAGAATATGCAGGATTCGATAACGGTAAGAGATAGAGCGATGGTTAAATGGGGGCAAAGTAGCATATTTTCAGAGGTCGTTATATGGATAAAAAAATCTATCTAGCTCTTTAGTGATGGAGTTATATAGGAAAAATCGAAAATTTGAATCCTTTTTTGCCTAATCTTTTATTTTAATGAATTGTATTTCAAAACAATTGTCACTTTGCCATTGCCACTTTGTGTAAATATCTGGAATAAAAATTATAACGGTGTCGTTATAATAGAGCCACCCTCAACTTTCAATTTTCAAATACGGACTGTATTTTTTATTGCATTTTTTTTGAATGCCAAGAGTCATTGTTATTATAATTCCACGTAGGTATTTCCATCTGAATTACAGAGTGTTCTGGAAATATTGAACTATTACCAGTAAAATTTCAAAAATTTTTTAAAACTTCAGCGTCTAATTAAAAAAAATATCATTAGGATAAGGTTATCTAGAATGCCTAGGATTGGAAGATAATCGAAGCATTATTCGACGAAGAATGTCTATTCTTCAAGAATATCATCCACATTCGGTTTCACGCAACCCATGGATCAAGGTACGAAAATGCGAAATTCTTCCTAGTACGTGTAATGGAATATAATCATTAGCCCAAACAGAAAAACGTTCGATGGCAATCTTATATTACATACACCAATTTGGAAATATTTCGATTGATACTCACTTCCGAAACTCCTACATTTTTCAGCAAATTCATGGCATTATGTTGCTAATATCAACAATTTAGATTAAACTATTTGAATTCCATAGTATGCTTTTGGAAAAATAAATATTTAGAATTCGCCTCACTTGTCATTATTTTGACAGTTTCTTGGAAAATTATCGTTTGGTATTTAAATGGAAAAATCTGATAGGACTGAAAATGGTTTTCCCCATAGAGCAGAAAAGAGATATGATTAAGTTTTTCTACAGAATAATAGGAGGCATTTCGTCTTTCTGCTTGGACATTTTCTATGGGGTACACTAAAAATAGAAATATATCAAAACGAAATGGAAATAAAGAATGATTTAAGAATTAAAATCATGAACGCTTTGCATCACTACGCCGAAGAGATATTCTTCAGAGCGTGAATAATAACTTTAAAAAAACGGACTCCGTAAATTTCTGAACGAAGAAGATCGGTTCAATTTTCAAAACATTTATTTTCGATTATGATTTACTTATAATGACTGTATTTCAATTCTAGTAATAACTAAACATGTTCTTGTGCGATAATTATAAATATAAAAACCTTATATGATTCAATAATTGTTGTCAATGTGATCAATAATGTTTGTGACAGATTATGTTTTGTGAAGTTTCTCAGCAGTAATACATACAACGATCTTCCTTGCTACCTACTGAGGTTAAATCGACATTGCGGATCAAATTTAATTAATTCTACCAATGCTACAAATTATGGTAAAGAGGAAATAACATGTCTCTCGGAATGTCGATTTTATTTTATTTGTTATTCCGAACAGTTGTGAGACTAGATAATCTGGAAATTCTGAAATTCATTTTCTTAAGGAATCAATTTGTCTGATTCACCTCTTCATCTTGAGATTAATCAATTAGAGTTTGTTATGGAATTAAAATGTGATGAGAATCACTTGAGTATCAGTTCAATAATTTCCCAAAACACTTTATGATTAATATAAAAATCATAACGCCAATATGAAACATACCATATAGGTAGTTCGAAAAGATGTAATAACAATGAAATATTTCCAAATTGGTGTCTGGAGTATGGAAGTTTTGAAAAAAAGCCACGAATGTTTTTTTGTGGCGAAAACGATCAACCTTTAATAAAATCGAGTTTTTCAGATTCCACCAAAGCCTGTTATTGTCTAATAATTATTCAAAAAAAAGTTAAAAATTTCACAGGCAACAACAATTCAAATAAATATATATATTATATAAATATATATATATATATACACATATATATATATATATATCATTATATATATTATATATTATATATATATATATAATATATATATAATCTCTTGATAATTGATTAGCCAATAAACAGGGTGTTTGAATCTTTTAAAAAAACTCGATTTTTTTTTTCTTCCGTAACAGAGGCATTTTGGTTTGTGTGTACATTTGCATCCCCAAATTTTCCAATCCAGATGCTTGGCTAACGCCGTTCTGAATGAAGGACCAAAGAGTCCGAAAACACGTGCCAACGCTGCTTTCTCATAGTAAGCGTCTATACCGATAATTTCTGCTCACTTTTTTTACATGTTTTCTTTGTTGTTAGATTAAATATACCCTATTATTATTATTTTCAAACATTCACGATTAGATAAAGATTTTGTGGTTTCCCTTAACCATGTAATGATAAACAATTTTGAATGTTAATATTAGACTGAATAGCCTATTAATGAAATAAACAAAGTACAGCCACATCCGAAAAAATTTTTTAGGCAAGACTAGTAGTTCTTTTGTCTATTCAAAATTTTTCAAATCAATAAATGTCAAAGAAATTTCAATTTTTCAAAAAGTTTTTGAAAAACTACGAATGTCGTAGTGAAACGTAATTTTTAATAAAATCGAGTTTTTTAAGATTCAAAAAGCCTGTTATTGCTAGAATAAATTATCAAGAGATTTAAAAATAGATCACAGCAACAACAATCGAACTAAATAATTATTATATATATATATTATATATATATATAATATATCTATATATATATATATTATATATATATATATATATATATATATATCTATATATATATTATATATATATATAATATAATATATATATATATATATATATAATTATATCATAATATATATATATAGATATATTATTATATATATATGATATATATAGTGTGGTGCGCTCAACTTTATGGAAAGTTAGCTCAACACCCTTAGCTCTTTCAAATTAGCGCGGCAAAAAAAATTCTTTCACGGCTTGAAACGGCAAACGTACGATCAAACGACTGCCGTTATTTAGAATTTCAAAATTATACAGGGTGGGTAATTTGACTTGTGTAAAGTAGCGCACCACCCTGTAGCTCTTCAAATTGAGCGCGGCAAAAAAAAAATTCTTTCACGGCTTTGAACGGCAAACGTACGGCAAAAACGATCCGGTTTTAGAATTTCAAAAATTCAATACAGGAGGTGATTTTGACTTTTTGTAAAGTTAGCGACCACCCTGGAGGCTCTTTCAAATAGGGGGCGGCAAAAAAAATTCTTTCACGGCTTTGAAACTGGCAAACGTACGGCCAAACGATGCCGGTGTTTAGAATTCAAAATTCATACAGGGGTGGAGAATTTGACTTTTGTAAGTTAGCGCACCACCCTGTAGCTCTTTACAAATGAGCGCGGCAAAAAAAATTGTTTCACGGGCTTGAAACGGCAAACGTACGCAAACGATGCCGTTGTTAGAATTTCAAAATTCATTACAGGGGTGGGATTTTGACTTTGGTAAAGGTTAGCACACCACCCTGTAGCTCTTTCAAATTGAGCGCGGCAAAAAAATTCTTTCACGGCTTTTGAAACGGGCAAACGTACGGCAAACATGCCGTTGTTAGAATTTCAAAATTCATACAGGGAGTGATTTGACTTTTGTTAAAGTTAGCGCACCACCCTGTAGCTTTTCGAATTGAGGCGGCAAAAAAAATTCTTTCACGGCTTTGAAACGGCAAACGTTACGGCAAACGATGCCGGTGTTTAGAATTTCAAAATTTCTACAGGGTGGAGATTTGCTGTTTTTGTAAAGTTAGCGCACCACCCTGTAGCTCTTCAAATTGAGCGCGGCAAAAAAAAATTGTTTCACGGCCTTTGAAAACGGCAAACTACGGCAAACGATGCCGTTGTTAGAATTTTAAATTTTTTTTCCCCCATTACAGGGTGGAGATTTGACTTTTTGTAAGTTGCGCACCACCCTGTGCTCTTTCAAATGAGCGCGGCAAAAAAATTGTTTCACGGGGCCCTTTTTTTTTAAACGCAAACGACGGCAAAGCGATGCCTGGTTGTTAGAATTTCAAATTCATGACAGGGTGGAGATTTGGACTTTTGTAAAGTAGCGCACAACCCCCTGTAGCTCTTTCAAATTGAGCGCGGCAAAAAAATTGTTTTCACGGCTTGAAACGGCAAACGTACGGCAAACGATTTCCGTTGTTAGAATTTCAAATTCATACAGGGTGGAATTTTGACTTTGTGTAAAGTTAGCACACCACCCCTGTAGCTCTTTCAAATTGAAGCTCGGCAAAAAAATTGTTTCACGGCTTCACTGGAACGGCAAACGTACGGCAACCCGATGCCGTTTTAAGAATTTCAAAATTCATACAGGTGGAGATTGACTTTTTGTAAAGTTAGCGCACCACCCTGTTAGCTCTTCAAATGAGCGCACGGCAAAAAAAATTGTTTCACGGCTTTGAACGGCAAACTACGGCAAACGATTGCCGTTGTAGATTTTCAAAATATTTATATTTACATTAGGGTGGTGACTAACTTTATGTAAAGTTAAGCGCAGCCACCCTTTAACTTTTTTTAAATTAGCGCGGCAAAGACAATTCTTTCACGGCTTTGAAACGGCAAACGTACCGGCAACGATGCCGTTGTTTAGAATTTCAAAATTCATACAGGGTGGAGATGACTTTTGTTAAAAGTAGCACAACCACCCTGTAGCATCTTTCAAATTGAGCGCGGCAAAAAAAATCTTTCACGGCTTTGAAACCGGAACGTACGGCAAAACGATTGCCGTTTTAGAATTTCAAAATTCAGTTACAGGGTGAGATTTGACTTTTGTAAAGTTACTAGCGCACCACCTGTAGCTCTTTCAAATTGAGGCGCGGCAAAAAAGTTGTTTCACGGCTTGTTGGAACGGCAAACGTACGGCAAACGGATGATGTTGTGTAGAATTTCATAATATTTATATTTACATAGGGTGGTGAGCTAACTTTATGTAAAGTTAGCGCACCACCCTGTAACTTTTTTAAATTAAGCGCGGCAAAAGAAATTCTTTCACGGCTTTGAAACGGCAAACGTACGGCAAACGATGCCGTTGTTAGAATTTCAAAATTCAAAAGTTGGTGAGCTAACTTTATGTATCTCTTTAAACTATACAAAGAAATCTATATTCGCCCATCATTCGCTCCTAAAATTCAGCTTATTTCCACTGTATTCGTAGCATAAACGAGATAAATAGGATTTTTAGACAAGAAATTTGTAAAAAAAAAACACCACTTAAGAAGCCCCTGTGGAATTTTCACATTTTTTCGAGCATTTTTCTAAATATTAGGTACCTTACGATTACGAAAAAAATTTCGGAAACTTTAGCCAACCTCCAAATTCGTTCGAGTCCGAATATTCACAGAAACAAAACAAGAAGG
Source organism: Cynegetis impunctata (assembly GCA_030704885.1). Lineage (NCBI taxonomy): Eukaryota > Metazoa > Arthropoda > Insecta > Coleoptera > Coccinellidae > Cynegetis > Cynegetis impunctata. Next base: position 1,116,992 of record JARQZK010005062.1, read on the forward strand.
TAATAAAAGTATTCTATCCTATTCAATAGGCCAGTCAGTTTAGGAATTGAAAATTTTGAAGTTTTTAAACTTTGGTCAAGTAAATGCCACATAGAGGAAGGAACAAATTTCATTTTGCAACCTTTTCCGAAGGACGGATCATTGTTAAAATTGCAATAATATTGAATTTTGCCTTATGCTTCTGAAAAATTTTTCAAAAGTTCTGCAAACTTGGAGTAGTATTAAATATATTATTTCATATCACGTTTCAAAATTAACGTTTTTCTTTGATAAACTGACCAAAAAAATTCCAAAATATCTGCAAACTTGACAGATACTTCGGAAAATTATACCAAATAGTTGTATAAATTTGCAACCTCTTACGTTTACCGGAAAATGTTTATTTATAATTTTTTTGATTCCTGGTAATTTTTTCGAGCAAGATGTTCTCGAAATAATTACAAAAGTTTTGAAACTTGGTGGCAAATTCAGAAAATATCTATTTTGATGGAATGCCAAATTTGCAACCTTGTACGAGGTCCGGAACTTAATGCAATTTGCAAAAATGTGATTTTTGGATTTTTATAGTTTTGCAAATTGCATAAAATTCCGGACCGCGTACAAGGTTGCAAATTTGTAATTGCATCAGAATTTATATTTTCTGAATTTGCAAGCAAGTTTCAAAACCTTTGTAATTATTTCGAGACCATCTTGCTTTATTTGATTTAAAAAAATTATAAATAAACATTTTCCGGTCAACGTAAAAGGTTGCAAATTTATACAACTGTTCGGTATATTTTTCCGAAGTATTTGTCAAGTTTTCAGAACTTTTGGAATTTTTTTGGTCAGTTTATCAAAGAAAAACGTTAATTTTGAATAAAAAAAAAAACGTTCTGTACCCTTAAATTGGTTGCAAATTTGATACGCGATATGAAATAATATATTTAATACTACTCCAAGTTTGCAGAACTTATGGAATTTTTTTCACAAGCATAAGGAAAAATTCAATGTTGTTGCAAGTTTAACAATGTTCCGGATTTCGGAAGAGTTTACAAAATGTCATAGTTTGTTTTTATCTCTTTCCCGACCCTACATTGAAGTTTGAAAACTTTTGGAATTATTGTCAATTTATTATCTCAACTGACTGGCCTATCAAGCGGTAAAGGTACGCACAGAAAGAAATCAGTTTTCCTGCTACTGGTAGTCGGTGTCTATAAGGGCGAATAATAATCAATATCAATAATGGCAACAGATAGGCACTCGAAATATTCACAAAATACTTAGTTGTATTTTTACTTTGATAATCAATGACAAAATTAAAATAAAATAAATATTTGAGGGGGGCCAATTTTTTGCCTGTTAAGGCACTTGAAATATTAACAAAATACTCATTCGTATTTTACTTCAATAATAAATAATAAAATAAAAATAAAATTAATATTTAAGGGGGGCATAGTCAATGGTACGGAACCCTTCGTGCGCGTGTCCGATTCGCACTTGACCGATTTCTTCAAATTATGATTTCTACTCGTTATCTAAACTTTGTTGATGTAAAGAAATTTGACGTAAAGCTTCGAGCTATCGTGCCAGTCTAGAATAGAACAACAGAAGTTTTACAATAATTCGCAATCATCTGGATCGCTTCATTGTTCGAGAAAAAAATAGTGGTTACGTACGAACGCATCACAACTTTATTTTCAGATCAAAATTTATGTATGTCAGTGTCACGAGTTCGACAATACGTTGTTGCACAGTTCAACAGACTGATTTGAAACGATTCCCATGCCAAATGGACGCAACTAATCAAAATAAATAATGTTCAGAATTCGAGATGGAAAATGTTATTTTGAGAATGGTCAGGTTCGCGCCGAAATATTTTTTACGTTTCGCAGAGCCAACGTGGATTGATTTTTCGTCGTTAGGGTATCCGCACAACGAGCCTGGATGGTAGCTGGTAGCCTAGCTGGTCGCCTGGCTGCAAGAATTATCTTCGTAGTTTCTTATGGGGTACCGTACGTGCGCGCAGTTCCGGTCGATTGTATGCTAGCGGGCTTTGGGTATCCGCACATCGCGCCTGGATGGTAGCCTGGCTGGTCGCAGGTAAAATGTAAAATGTTGTTCTTCGAGCGACCAGCGAGATAGCCAGCTAGCATACAATCGACCGGAACTGCGCGCACGTACGGTACCCCATAAGAAACTACGAAGATAATGCTTGCAGCCAGGCGACCAGCTAGGCTACCATCTACTATCCAGGCGCGTTGTGCGGATACCCTTTCTCGCTGGTCGCTCGAAGAACAACATTTTACCTTCTACCAGCTACCAGCGACAAGCCAAGCTACCATCCAGGCGCGTTGTGGTGATACCCTAAGGGTATTTACAGAGTGGAGCCGGGATGTACGCTGGTAGCCGGGATGGTAGCTTACTTGTTTACTAGATGAGTACCTGGCAGAATGAGAGGGGGCACACGTTGACGCTCTGCGCTTGCTAGCAGTTCCAGCTTCAGTTGCTTGTTATCATTCAGACGGGAGTGGCATAATAAAAAGGCGGTTGCAAAATGCGCAGGCGCTAGCCGTTCCACATAGTAGGTACCCTCAGGGTACCTACACAGTGGAGTCGAGATGTACACTGGTAGCCGGGATGGTAGCTTACTCGCTTACTGCAATGTAACAATCTTTCAATAGTTGGCAACGTACCCGTGCACTGTGGAGCCTGGCTGGTTACGTCGATGGGCGCAGGGATCCTGGATGGATAGAAATATAATTGCTACCCCGATTGTTCACATAGCTCAAAGCTATGTGGAACGGCTAGCGCCTGCGCATTTTGCAACCGCCTTTTTATCACGCCAGTCCCGTCTGCCACATATTCAATGACAACAAGCAACTGAAGCTGGACCTGCTAGAAAGCGCTTAGCGTCAACGTGTGCCAGGTACTCATCTAGTAAGCGAGTAAGCTACCATCCCGGCTACCAGCGTACATCCCGGCTCCACTGTGTAGGTACCTTTATGCTACAGTTCCACCGGAGGAACAGTGGGGAATATTGTGAGACATTTTTGTTGCTGTTGCGTGTTTCCGAAAATGTTCCCAAATGTTCCTAAAGGTGCCTTAAAATTTCTTCATGTTTCGCCAACAAATATTGACTGTTTCTACTTGTCACCTTTCAAGCTACGATTCCACCGGAGGAACATTTTTGTTGCTGTTCCGTGTTTCTGTAAATGTTCCAAAATGTTCCTAAAATTTCTTTATTTTTCGGCAACAAATATTGAATGTTCCTACTTGTCGCCGGTTTCCATTTTGAGCGGTAAACTTCAAAATGAAATAGGAAACATTTGTGAAAAAATCCGTCTTGCTATCGCTGTGGAAACGTATTCGAGAACGCAACTAGTAAACATTCGTGTCGCAGATTTTCAGTGTGCAGTGAAGTACGAAAACGCATAAATATATAGCTACATTTCCACCAGAGGAACATTGAGAAACATTTTTGTTGCTGTTGCTTTTTCCGTAAATGTTTCAAAATGTTCCTATTGACAATTTCAGTTGCTTCAGTGGAAACAAGAAGTTTACGTATGTTGTCATAAGTTTCTTCTTTTGGCAACAAGGAGAAACATTCAGCAACAAAATTTTCCTTAATGTTCCTCCGGTGGAAAGGTAGCTCAACGCCAGTTGCACATTACACGATTTCGCCCGTGCGGGAAAAAATCGGACGGGAAATCTTTCTTAGACTGATGAAGAGTATGGCCGGTTTCACCTTGTACGATTACAATACGGGCACCGTGTTGCAGCCGTCCATTGCCAGTCAATTAGATGAATCCGCTGAAGACGATTGCCTCTTTTTTTTCGATGACTATAGATTACCCACAATGAAATAATTTGATCGCGATCTATAATAACATGTACGACTGGTTTCCTTTCAACAGAACGAACGAAAATGTTGATTTTGAACGATTTAAAACCGTCCAATGTGAAAACTCACAGATCACGATACAAACTCGTCCGGTTTTTTCCCGCACGGACGAAATCGTGTAATGTGCAACTGGCGTTAGTGTTACGATATAAAAAATGAAGGACACCCTACTGCGTAGCATTAGGAATGATAAAACCCCTCGGCGCATGTGCATGTCGTAATGCCTGATAAGTCTATCCCGGATAAATTTTTTACGAAATCATGTTTAATCGAACTATTGCTAAAATTTTAAAAAATTGATAAGATGGGAAGCAGACACAGACGCAGAATCAAGCTGAAGCTATCAACGTCGCTTGATTACCGTGGCACACAGAGCACTTCGACGCATGTTTTGTAGTACTTCGTACATATCGACTATGGCGCATGCGCATGTCGTAATGCTTATCTAAAAAACGCTATAATTTTTTATTCTTCGTTGGGAAAAATTGGGAACAAAACTTCTCTTATGAAATCATTTTATCGATATCCGTTGGAATTTTTAAAATCGAACCAGATCCCAACTTTTTGTCGTGAGGCTATAACCCCTTTAGCTTCGCCTCGGGGTAATAATATATACTTATTCCTCTTTTATTATCAATAACGGATCATAAGATGGCCACAGCCTCTAAAAATTTAAAATGTTGACTTTTCAATTTTTCTGGAATTCGTAAATTTCAAAGTGAGTTTGAACTTTCAGCAATTCTGAGAAAGTCACGCATTTCGTGACGAGACGTCAACTTATCAATAAAATCTGTTTTCAACCTCATAAGGTCAGGTATTTTCAATAAAAGATAAATGAGTTAATATACAGCACTCAGGCAATGACAATTATATATATATATATATATATATATATATATATATATATATATATATATATATATATATATATATATATATATATATATATATATATATATATATATATATATATATATATATATATATATATATATATATATATATATATATATATATATATATATATATATACCGGATAAGTTGAATCAGTTAAAAATCTCGAAAAGTGAAACATCTTACGGAAAAATGTTCCGAATAAAAAGTTGATAGTTTTGAGGGGGAAGTCCACTTATGCTAAAACCTCTTCCATTTCCTTCATCGTTGTAGGGGAAAGGGAGCAACTTTGAAATTTGACATTACAGATTCGTGTTCTACGTCAAAAAATACAAATATTTTGTGAGAACAATTTTTTACGATTCCTCACAGATTGTGATCTAATTTGAATTTACCGTCTGAACGACGATAACGTCAGAATTTCATTGGAATGATCGATAGAACGTTATAAGTAAAGGTCATCCAGATGGTAAATTCATTTTTATATATATAATTTTATATATTCAAAAGCCAAAAGGTACTGGTATTTTGGGCAATGGTAAATCGAGTAGCTCCCAATCAAAACAATAAGGTGGGGCCCGGGCCATTTGGGGGGGAGAAGTTCCCCCAGTTCCCCATCTCTGGATCCGCGCCTGAATCATCATCTTTTTATTAGAAACATTTTTCCGTGAGATGTTTCCCCTTCGAGATTTTCAACTGATTATATATATATATATATATATATACATATATATATATATATATATATATATATATATATATATATATATATATATATATATATAAATAATGTGCATTTATTTTTGTCAATATGTATCTGTCCAATTTTTTGTTGTAGCAGCACGTGTTTGACAATGGAATATGAAAATATTAAAACTTGTTAACATTCTTAAGTTTTTCGAAAGATTTTAGGACGTAAAATTATTGTGGCATTCCCCAAAAGTTGACTAACTAAGCGTTTCAAGCAATATACAAGCATATCGTTCTTGACTATGCTTCTTATGTTGAATAAAACTCTGGATTTGCAAATTCGAGTTGATGAAACGGATGTTATTAGATATGTGTATTATGTTTCCATTTGTTACAATGAAATATATTGGAGTCCTTATTTTATGATTACTCAGTTCGAAACTGCTGATTTGTCCATTTATGTTCTTTGAAGAATTTTATTGATCTAATTATTGTCCACCCATTCACACTTTCACATTTCATGGAATAACTCATTAATATTTGCAATTATACGATTTCTGTAAAAAAACCATCCCCTTAATAGGGGATTGGAAAGGGGGCATCCATAATTACGTGAGGTGTATATAGTTGATTCAGTCCACTCGATTTTGATTAGACACGTTGATTTTATTTTACCAGAATCTTTTGGATGCTTATTAAAATCTTCAATAGGAGCAAAGAAACATACTAACATTTTTCACAGATTAGCATACGATCTAGTGAGTTTATCAAATATAACTTAGATCAAGTGTAAACTTCATGCATCTTATATGTTCTTCCATAAAAAAAATTTGTGAATCTTATATGAAAAAAGTTCCATAAATTATTCAATATCACCAAATTGAATATATGTACAAATCATTAGTAAAAGGTATCCAGGAATCATAAATTCAATTAATTATTTATATTCATATAATTACCTAATAGGTTTTGTGAAATTTCAGATTTTTGTTCGTAATTACATCTGGAAAGATTTGATTGAATAACAGTTTTGATTGATAAGTTTATGGTCAATATAAATGATTAAAGAAATATGAGATGCATCAATTTCATTTTGAAGGATTAGGTGCTATTGTGTTGCATTTCTATCGTATGTTGCAATTATCGGAAATCTTTATTTGGGTTAGGGAAACCACAAATTAATTTCGTCGGGTGTAACTGCGTTATCCCAGATGTTGAAAGATAAAGTGAATTTAGTTTCATTTGCATACATGAAATTTTAGAAATATTTTGATATTTCCATCTAAGAGATTAATCAAACTATCAATTTGATTATTTAAAAGAAAAATATTTTTTCCTTTCAGGTATATGGCATTCTTGTCTTATCTACGAATCAAATTAAAGCTTGTGGCATAAATAAAATCAAACAGAAAAAGCAAATATGAGATCTATTATGAAAAATTTCGCATTCTTCCCAATCATTCATTCTTCAATTTACCTGTATTTCTTAATATTCACATCTATTTAAGCATTCAATTCGTTTCATGTAACGAAAAAAGTTTTAAACATATTGATTTTGCGATTTTTCTCGATGAAATTGCGAGAAAATTGGGTTAAGTTAAGTAAAAAATGTTTCTTCACTAAAATATAGCTAAATCCTTCATAAAAATATTCACCGCGGTTTAATTATGCACTGATGGAAGAATTTTCTAACTATAAATAAATTAATTTGGTTGAAAACAATTTATTCATTTATCATATATGAAAAAGAATTCTTCTAACATTATTCGTAAACTATTGACAAATATTTATTAACAGTAGGTACCAACTTTTTTTTTGGAGTAAATATTTCTTCTTCATATACGGTACGATGTGAATATTATTCATAAAAAAATAATGCCATAACCTTTTATAATAAACATACGATGCACTAATTATTTTCACTGAAAAAACTGTGACTTATTACAATCATTGTTTTATTATTAACTTAATTTTTTTCACATTTTTATGAAATAATACTGATTTACTTGAACTAATAAAATTAGCACAGATAAACTCATTTATATAACAAATATGCATTTAAAAAAACCTCACGTGAATTTCTGGGAGGGGAAGAGGGGGATTCAAAAAATCGCCAAAATTATCTCACGTAATTGATGGATGCCCCCAAATACCCTATATATATATATATATATATATATATATATATATATATATTTATATATATATATATATATGTTCAGAAAGATTTCCGCGGTCGGAAGTATTTGAAAAACTTGGTTCTCGGGATGGACCGCGTAAAAGATTTCCTAATTCTCCTGAAGATGGCTTCGCAGAAGGAGCCGAAACGTCGAGATTTTTCAAATCTTTTACGCGGTCCATCCCGAGAACCAAGTTTTTAAAAATATAATATATATATATATATATATATATATATATATATATATATATATATATATATATATATATATATATATATATATATATACAATAAAAAAAATTTTTTTATTCATTTTTGGAAGCGTGTAATTTCTCAAACACTGGCCTTAGAGCATTTGTTCACATATAAGACCCTCTTTTATATTCGACAAGGGATCATCCTCTAATTTTTGCATTTTTATATATAAGATTTACATTGCAGGCAACGGCGTTGTTATACACCTTCCGGGGTTATTCGAAGAGCTGGAAAAAAACATCGCCAAAGGTTTGAAAGATTGGGAAAACAGGCTGATCATTTCCGATAGGGCACATCTGGTGTTCGATTTCCATCAACAAGTAGACGGTCTACTCGAGCAGGAGAACACTAAAAAGGGCCAGGGATTGGGCACCACGAAGAAAGGTATTGGTCCAACTTATTCCTCCAAGGCAACGAGGAACGGAATCAGAATGGGGGACCTGCTGGGAAATTTCGACGATTTTAGCAAAAAGTAAGTTCATGAAATCACCAAAATATCAAAAATAAAGCACTAGCCTATTGTACTGGATATATTAATCTCTGGAATATATGGATTCAATTCCATAATTCCATTGCCATATTTATAATTTACCATGTTGTCTTTATTATGTATAATCCTGCAATACAATGATAAAAACTATGTTTTAAAAAGTATCAGATATGAGAAATTCTGTTGTGAAGAGAAGTTTCACATTTTGGTAGCCGCGGTCTCCATTGAGGAGTAAAACTGAAATGTAGGCTCAGATATTCTAAAAGCGCATACTGTTTTCATGTTCCTTTCGAAATTGCCAATAATGAATGCTTCAACATTGGTTTTATATCTCAAGTTTTTTGAAACATGCTCAAAACAAGTATCTTTCTCTCAAGTGGAATGTGACACTAAGCTATTTAAGCTATTGAATTATGTAACAAACGGCTAAAATTGATACGATATTAGTATTGGAATTTTATCGAGATGGTCTTTGTAATCGAAAAAAACCACAAAAATCACTTATCTGCTCCGTGTGGCTCCTAGGAGCTACCAATCTTGATAAACACCGTTGGATAGGTATTAGCAAAAATTCCATACTAATGTCCAACACTTGATGGTCTGACCTTTCTCCGAGGAAAGAGGCCCTTCATAGTGACATCTTTTCTTTGTCGCACGTTTTTCCCCACGTTTGGGTGAAATGCACCAGGATATTGACACCTTATCATGCAGTTTTTGGTATGGTTAGATCGGTTGTCTAGATGGACGGACAGTTTTGCTATTTTCCGGCAAGTTAGTACACGACCCAGAAAGTACAATATTTTCTCTTTCTCTCTCTCTCTCTCTTCCTCTGCAGCTCTTAGAACCCAGTATAGATCTTGGCCGACTCAACAATTTCCCTCCATAGGACTCTGTCCATCATTAGCTCTTCTGCTTCCGTGATATTCAGAGTTCTGAGGTCTGATGCTATGTTGTCTCTCCACCGTGGTCGTGGTCTTCCTAATGGCCTACCGATCTGGGCCTGCTCCCACACTAATTTGACAACTCTTACATCTTCCTGTCTTTTGACATGGCCGGCCCATCTCTATTCATATTTCATACATCTATTTCCCTGTTTTTTGTACTATGATACTTCTGCATAGTTTCATCCCTTGTGGGTCTGTATATACTCTGTAGGATTTTTCCCACTGCAATCCTCAATCTGTTCTCGTTCTGTTTCGTCATGGTCCAGATCTCACAGGCGTACGTCATAACCAGTCCTATAATGGAGTGGTACTACAATCTCGCTGTGAGTTATCTACCTAAAGTGTCGCTATCTCGTTCGAAAGGACCGTTGAGAATTGGTCATTTTGGTCGAATTTCTCCCAGATATAAAATCATTTTTTGATAGAATAAAAAAGATTCAGGCTGAGAGAAACGGTACGAGGGATGAGTCACTTCATCGGGAATGTCAAGAGGCATGTAGTTACACTAAGGGGTGTGCAAATATGTCAAGAGATGTGCAACTATGTCAAGAGATGTGCAACTATGTCAAGAGATGTGCAACTATTAAATGGAGTGTAATTTAAACCACAACTTCATGGGTGTGTATGAACTCGTGATTGGCGGCCAAAGATGATGAAACACATCCGAATTTGTCATTTATATTCAGAGAATTGTTCTCTAAATATAAATCGAAATACTCCTAAAAAAGCAGCTTTAAAATTTTTTGCTCAGTGAAGAATTATTAAAAACTTTCTTAACCTTGTCAGTATGATTGAGTAATAGTTTTGAGTTCATCCACGTAACTTTCTACCCAATAAAAATTGTTTTTGTCAAAAATATATTTCTTGTAACTTTGTGCCATATATGGAACATTATGCAATTCAAGTATATCTGACTTGACCATATCTGCCGATTGTGAATTTAGAAGATCTAATATAAACGGTTTTTCACCATAAAATCATAATCATTAAACATCGAAGTTTTGTTACAGCGACGGTTACGTATAATTAGAAAAACCGGAGAAATTATTGTAATCCCGGAGGTCGGGAGGATAACCATTATTACCGGAGTCTCCCGAGCAATCCGGGAGGGTTGGCAACCCTATATGGATACCAAGTTATTTTATGCATAAAAAAATGTAGTTATACATAATTTTTATCCAAATGAAAGTGAAGACAAAATATCAGATGAAGATGAAATATTGTCCGTATAAAATCTTTTTAGTTCATTTTGCATGCTGTCCCTTATTTGGCACAAACCAGTGTTTCTTTTTTTTTGACAAAGAATATTGTGTTTAATTTTTTAAAATATTTTTCAGATGAAATATATGTCTTTCCCACTTAACCTTTTTTTTAATCAATTTTAAAAAAATCATGCATTATGGGGTTAAAGGTTGCAGAAATACGTTGAACAACCTTAACCCTTTCAGGCAACTGGTTAGCTAGGAAGACCACAGTTTGTTAGTCATGAGTAAAACTGCTCGTTGGCTATTTCAGTATACCAGTGTGTTTTGTGGGTTGTCTAACATAGCAAAATTTGACGTGTTCATCGAAGACAGACCGAAATAAGTCGAAGCGCGTATAACGTGCATTTGTTTACTATAGTTGGACACTACTTAGAGGGTATGCTGAAACTGTGTGAATTTGTTATTTTTATTTATGAATGGTGGAAAAATGGCTACAAAGTTAATTACTTATATCTTACTTATGCATTTTCATGAATATATTGAACATAAATGTTTCCTTTCTTTCGAAATTACTAATTTTGTTGGGGTCTCCTGAAGTGACCACTGGGCACTTACGTAATCCTGTTATCTTATTTTAGTTCTGAGGAAGCAAGTTTGGAGGTCCTACCTACTGAATAGGGCTTGCCAATTTTCGAAAGGACCAACCCGGGAGATTTTTTCAAGGAGTTTAGTAGGGAGGGGGTTGAAGAAATCATTTATTTATTTTTAATTTATATATACTCTGCTTCTAATATTTGACAGTTTTTTACCACAAAATCATAATCATTAAAAATCGAAGTTTGATTAGTAGAGCGCGGTTGCGTATAATAAAAACTGGGCAAATTAGTCACCCCGGGAAGTCGGGAGGTTGACCATTATTACCGGAGTCATCCGGGCAATCCGGGAGGGTTGGGAACCCAATAGCTGAATATTTAGAAAATCTTCATGCAGATGAGTTCTATGATTTGTAAGAAATGTTCAGCGTGCAAAGTAGAATTGTGTTTGAAACATGACAAAAACTGAAAAACCGCTTCTTGTTATATTACGCAAAATAGGTTATATTGTTTGGTTATAATGTTCCTACTGGTTATGTGGAGTGACCACATCCTGCAGGATAATCCTTGTGTTTTTTTATCTTGAAAATTGTTTCATTTTCTTCGAGTATCTCTAATAAACCATTATCAAACCATACATAATATTTTTTCCACAAAAAAATAATTTGGGCCGGAAAGGGTTAAGTAGAGCAGTGTTCACAATAAAAATAGATATTAGATTGTTGTTCAAATCGTTCAATATTTTTGGCATTCGGAGGGTTTGGGACTTTTTCTTCATCGTGAGGCCAGAGTATTAATTTTTCGCTGAAATATGATTAAATTATTAACTTGCAGTGATGTTGTCATAGCAGTCTAACTAAATGAAACCAAAATCCATTACTTAATTAGTCCTGCGTAGCTTCTGTAATCACTATATTCAATACTCTCTCTCTCTTGTCCGTTCACTCTCGTGAGAGTATGGTGACATCACGTCTCAATTGCTCGGATCGTAGTTCTCCATCCTTCTCTGTCTTGAGCTGCAAGAGAAGCTTCATGCAGACCGTGACCAATGATTTCTTTGGTTTGATCCACCCAACGCGTCGGAGACCTTCCTCTTGGTCGTTTGCCATTAATTTTTCCCTCTATGATAAGTTTTTTCAGCCCATTCGTTCTTCTTGAAATGTGTCCGAAATAGCGTAAATATGATTGGTTTATCCTGGTTGATAGCCTTGTGGTGATTTTTAGTTTCTTAAGAATTGACACGTTGGTACGATGTTCTGTGTATGAGATTCGCAGCATTCTTCTGTAGGCCCACATTTCAAACGCATCTATTTTCCTTCGATTGGCCATTTTTAAAGTCCAGGTCTCAGAGGCATATGTGGCAATAGGAAAGATCAAGGAGTTTAATAGTTTCAGTTTGTTGCGCTGAGATATTGCAGAGTCTTTCCATATTCTAGTTAGTTTTATTGTTGAGTTACGTGCTATGGCCAGTCTGCGTTTGATTTCTTCGTCACAACCGCCTTTGTTTGTAATAAGTGATCCTAAGTAATCAAATTTCTCAATCACCTCAAAACCATCGATCTGTCTAACATTGGAAGGGTTGCGGTCTATTATCATAATTTGTGTTTTCTTTCTGTTCAACGCAAGACCATGTTCTCTGCTGATCCTGTCCAACTTTCTCATGATTTCCGTGAGTTCTTCTTCTGAACAAGCTAATATTAAGGTGTCATCTGCATATCTGAGGTTAGTAATTCTTCTTCCTCCTATGGTTAATCCCCCTCGCCAACCTTGTAAAACTTTTCTCATTATATACTCTCCGTATATATTGAAGAGTATCGGTGACACAATACATCCCTGTCTTACACCGCACTTTGGACTAAAAGACCTAGATAGCGTGTTGTTGACTTTCACCTTCCCGCAGCTGTTGTCGTAAAGATTTTTAAGCAAAATAATCATATGCTTTGGTACTGCCATGCTTTCCAAGATAAGCCACAATTTCTTCCACTCTACACAGTCAAATGCCTTGCTGTAGTCGACAAAGCACAAATAAGTTTTTACATTAAATTCATATGCTTTTTCTATTATTTGTCTAACATTCAGGATTTGTTCCCTTGTTCCCTTTCCTGGCATGAATCCTGTCTGTTCGTCGGGAATTTGTGGAAGTAAAAAAGGTTTCAAACGGTTGTTTATGATATGAAGCAGAATTTTGCTTGCATGTGACATGAGCGCTATTGTTCTATAGTTGCTGCAGTCTGTAGGAGAGCCTTTCTTGTGTAGCGGCATGTACACCGATTCACACCATTCTTTTGGCCATACCCCAGTTTGCCAGATCTTAACACACAGCCGGTGGATTGCATCAACACCGAGCTCGCCCATAGCTTTTATTGTTTCGGCGGGTATGCCATCATCACCCGGTGATTTGTTGTTTTTAAGAGTGCTTATGGCTTTTTCTACTTCGGCTTTTAAGATTGAGGGTTCTTTTTGTACCTCATCAATTTTTGGCAAACAATGGTCTTCGGCTTTATCAGTAGAAAAAAGTTTTCCACAGTATTGTCTCCATACTTCTGCTATGTTGTTGGCATCTGTAATTGTCTCTCCGTCGTCATTTTTTATTATTTGTGTCTGCGGCTTAAATTCTCTAGATAGATATTTGACTGTATCATATAGTTCGTGGGATCTGTTTGTATTTGCATTTTCTTCAAGTTCTTTGCATACTCTTGCGATGTGCTGGTTTTTATCGTTTTTGCAGGATTTTTGAATTTCTTTGTCAAGAGCCTTCCTATTCTCGAAGGTAATAGTTTTGGACAGGATCAGTTTTCTCCGGCCGTCTATTAAGCCGATTGTTCCTTCCGTCATCCAGTGTTTTTTCTTTATCGGTTTTGGATTCGTGGTTTTGTTCACACCAGACACGATCCATGTTTTGATCGCTTCCCACGTTTGATTTGAGTCTCCTTCAGTCAGCGCGGGCCCGGAAGTTCGCAACGTTTCCTGGAAAACTCTTTCTTCGGGTATCGGTAATCTTCGACTAGGCTTGAAGAGAGTCAAAGTCTTTAGTTTTATAGTGAGGCTAGACTTTAGGAGTTTGTGGTCAGAACCGCATATCGCACCAGGTCGAGCGCAAGTATTTGTGACTGATGTCCGCCAACGCGTTCTTATAATAGTATAGTCTATCTGGTTTTTATATAGGCCTGACGGTGATGTCCATGTTGATAGACGTCGAGGATGATGTTTGAACATTGTATTTGAGATGGTCATATTATTATCTGTGCAGAACTGGATAAGTCGTTCGCCGCGTTGATTCCTTTCGCCCAGTCCATATTTCCCTACAATATTTCTTATGTGGTCATCGCTCTTGGTATTCCCTATTTTGGCATTGAAATCGCCCGTTACAATAAGGAGGTCTTTTTGTGGTATGTTCAAAATGGCTCTTTCTAGTTTTTCATATTCAGCTTCCACTTCGTCATCTGAGTGATCAGTTGTTGGCAGATATACCTGGATAATATGAAGTTTAACTGGTTTGGAGTTAAATGATATTCTAATTAATCTATCGCTGATGGCCTCGTAGCTCTCTACATATTTGGTGTACTTCTTGTTAACCAAAACTGCGACTCCATTTCTTCCAGTATCATTTGCTCCGGATATGTAGATAGTATGGTCAGCTGTGTTGAAATGACCATTTCCCTTCCAGTGTGTCTCTGAGATCCCGCATACTGATAAGTTTTCTCTGCAAATTTCTCTTTCCAGAATGTGTAGTTTTCCGGTTTGGAGGAGGCCTCGCACGTTCCATGTTCCTAGATGAATCTGATTTCGGAGATTACAGTAACTTCTTCCAGTCGTGGTTGCTGCCTGGGTTGTCTGGTTGCTCACATCCGCAGGCCCGGTCGCACATTTCACACTAACCGACCCGGAATCGATTAAGCGCCGGTTGCTAGTCGGATCGCAGAGCGTGTTTTTAGCTGATTGATGACTTTTTGACATGATGTGCTCAAGGGAATATAATCAGGTGGTTTCCCATTGCCTGCCTGATCCTCATGCCGTTGACTCTTTTATTGAATTGAGTTCATCCGCCTTAGGGGCAAGAGGGTGCCCCTTATGCCACTTGCGCCGGGTCCGCCGTACCGAAGTCCTTCTCCGCCTTTCCCGCCGGTGTGGTCTTCACCCGTATCCCTGGGCAAGGGTAAAGCGTTATACCCCGCAATACTGGGTCCTCAACAGAACTTAGCCACCGACTCATAAAGCCGGGCCCACCCCCGCGTCGTGGACGCGTCTGCTGAGAGTTACCTAAGTGGATTCACAGAAGATGTCGCTGGTTTCCCTTAGGCCGGGTTAATGCTCGTGTTTGAATCCACGAGCAAGGGCAATATTCAATACAATATAGTGTAATTCCGAGAAAACTTACATATTATATTATTTCTTGTGAGTTGAGACATTTTTCCTTGAATACACAATCACGTTAGATTTGTGTATGAATTTTCAGTATCTGTCTGCTTGAAAGTGATAGACGAATTTGGATTATCAGATCTAATCTTTAGAATAAATATTTGGGAAGATTATATCGAGAGCAGAGCGCAAAATTAATACGAGGGATTTAAAAACTTTAGATAAAATGAATAAAAGTCAACTTTTCACAGGGTCATTCACACATCGTGGAGAGGTTTGTCGAAATTAAATGATGATTCTCAAGAAACTATGAACCGCCTCATGCATTCATTCACTGAATATCAAAGGGATAATATCACAAGAGCATCGAAAATAATCGATTATACTTCCGAGTCACGAGACGTATTTTGCGAAACATCACGAGAGCGCAGCTCGAGTGATGTTTTAAGAAAATACGTCGACTGACGAAATCAGTTTAACTATTATTTTCGATTGATCGAGTGGCATTCGTTACGATTAGGGGAGAGGGGGGCACCTTTGAACACTTTTGAAATAAAATATTCTTTTTCATATATGGTATTATTTTTCAAGATTTATTCTGTTTTATTGATAGAGATGTGGTTTACACTACATAATAAAATAGATATTTATTTATTTTGACTTATTACGGTAACACAATTTCAATTAAAAAAAACCTTATTTTGTTCAAATGTGCCTCACCCGCGGGGCACATTCGAAACCCCTAGTACTCCAGTGAAATAAGACTTCTTCTGCGGAATTAGGCCGAACAAGCTGAATTTTTGCAGAGACCTTCGTTCTGATGTTCCAATGAAGCACAAAAAAATCTCATATGCCAACCCTTGTGCGTCTTGATATATCGAAGGTCAAAGGTCATAAAAATCGGTTTTTCGCGAAAATCTCGCTTCCAGTGTATCTGACGTCGTAAAAACTTACAAAACTTACGTAAAATAGTATTCTCTACAAAATTGTTCATATACATTTTTTTCGTACGACCTACCGTTTTCGAGATTTAGCACGATAAAGCGGTAGAGCGCATCCTTAATAGGTGATATTGCATTATACTGCAGAGCTATAACTATAAAAGCACTTTTCTCAATCTGTTATTCTAGAAAATCAAATTCCTATTATTCAAACCGTTGAAAATTTGTTTATTTATAAAAAAATATAAAATAAATAATCAATAACAAAAAATACATTCTTTTCCCCACCACTTTTGAAGTAGAATGCAAGGCGCGTTTTTTTTTGACATGGTATCCCCAGTAGGCCTAATCCATGTGTTCGATCTTAGAAAAGCTTTTTATAATTTTTTACACCTGGCGCTACGCGCCTTATGTTTCTTTGCCGTGACACATTGTCTTCATCAGACGCTGCCTCCAAGTCTGTTGGCTCTATGTCAGCTGGCAAAACCTCTTCAGGCTCAAGGTCACTGAAGTCTTCTATGTTCTGCAACTTCGTTGACGGGTTCAGGTATGCCTGTCCGTGACACTGGCCACAAACTTTGGAGCATGGCAGCCCGACTTTTCTACACCCGCACTGCGCACCACATCCCTTTTTACAATTACAAAATATTGTATTCAATAGTTCGTTTGGAGCAGGTGGCAGTAGTGTTGTTTTCGGCTGAAGTACGTCGTTTTCTAATACCCAACCCCATTCTTCGGGTTGTAGATTTTTCCCTAGCCAAATCTGAACTTGGTAATAGACCTGATAATTATTTTGTCGAGCTGCTTCACTCGTAGGTAGAAGGGATGACAATTTAACAGGTCTATTAAGTCGTGTAGCCTTAATGAATTGGGTGTATCTAAATTTGTCAAGGTTCACTTCTTCTTTTGGAGCACCATACATAGCTAACAGAAAACGCTTTCCGTTCTGAAATACTGTAACTGGCGGACAGTTTTCTGCATGAAATATTTGAGCCGAGTGAACCAAATCGGTATGTTTTTCAAACATTGTCATAACCTGATGTTTTCCTTTGTTGAATAGTGCCGATGTGGTGTCGCATCCAGTGAGGGCATGCAAAAACTAAATATGTTCTTTGCAAAGATGATATTTGTCGAGACTTTTAGACGAATAAATTCGTGTTGATGTAATCCCTTTGCCAAGTTTTTTTAAGAAAATTTATCGGTGATGTGACTGAGTTCGTCCTATCAAGAGAACAAGCAAATCAGCGTCTTCTCCAATGATGATGGCGGTTCTTTCGTTTTCTGATACTTCCATGGCTGTTTCGATGATTAGAACATCTGCATTTAATTACATAACAACGCAAGGGGTTTAGGGACTGCGTTTCAGAGAAATACGGTCATGGTCCACTTCTTTATACGTGGATGATTTTACTTTTCTTGTCTAGAATAGAAAAATATTTTTTGTTTGCATTATAATATATAGAAGCTTTGCATTTCATTACAAAATTGGTGTCAGAAGGATACCATTGTTTTGTTAAATTATTTATTATAAATTTTTTTATAAATAAACAAATTTTCAACGGTTTCAATAACGGAAATTTAATTTTCTAGTCTAACAGATTAAGAAAAGTGCTTTTATAGTTATAGCTCTGCAGTATAATGCAATATTACCTATTAAGGATGCGTTCTACCGCTTTATCGTGCTATATCTCGAAAACGGTAGGTCGTAGGAAAAAAAGTATATGAACAATTTTGTAGAGAATACTATTTTACATAAGTTTTGTGATGGGTTCTTACGACGTCAGATGTACTGGAAACGAGATTTTCGCGAAAAACCGATTTTTATGACCTTTGACCTTCTATATCTCAAGACGCACAAGGGTTGGCATATGAGATTTTTTTGTGCTTCATTAGAACATCAAAACGAAGGTCTCTGCAAAAATTCAGCTTGTTGGGCCTCATTCCGCAGATAGCCACTTTTTTTTACCTTATTTCACTGGAGTATAGGGGCAGTTTTGAAAACCCAGGATAACATGGAAACCATATGATTTAGAATATAATCAACACCATATTTGAGTTATTTGCATCTTATATTATCATTCATTGTGCATTGCCATTTATTCAGTGCACTAACTATTAATTAAATAAACTTCTAAAACTCTTAAACAGCCTGGGGCAGTCTTGAACAGGGGTAAAAAACTTATTATTATAACTGAGATCAAATTAAATATTGCAAAACAATATTAAAGAGTAATAACCCTGATAATATCTCAGAAATATAACTCTTAGGAAGGCACTTTAAAGCTGTCAAACATGAAATAAACAATCCAAATAGCCTCAATGGGCAACATAAAATAAATATTAAAAAGAAACAACTTCAATACTATGGTAGTTAGTACTCAACCTAGCTTAAATTCACTAAAGTCAAACTAGAAATTTAATGAAGCATCTGTACGTGACGTTCCTGCAGTAGGACATGGCTTTGAAAGTTTTTTCATAATATCCGTGATAGATATGAAGAATTGATCTTCGTCAGGAACCAAAAATTTCTTTTTCATGAAAGAAACTAAAAACATATTTCCGTCTTTTCTTTTGATTATGACAATATAAAATGAAGTTTTTTACTTATATTTACCTATAATTTTCGAAAAAATAAACATAACATTCGGTTATGTAGCTGGGGGCACTTTTGAACATTTTATTCAAAAGTGCCCCAGTGATTTTGTTCAAATCTGCCCCAATACCATCCATCAGAAACAAACATTTTTAGACGGAAAATAGTACTTATTTTGTCAGCAAATTGCTTACAATTAAAAAAAATATGTTTACTTTGGTGTCCGTAAAGTAACCAGTGAACGTTTTTCCAAATGACACTGACATTGACGTTATTCGGGAACTGACAGATGTGTAGTTCAGTGTTACCAGTATTAAACAGGTTTTGGAGGTTAGAAAAGATAAAGAATGCGTTCATAAATCCAATAATTCAAAACTGCCTCCCTCACCCCTATATAACGAATAAAAAATATTAATTTTTTTTGACAAACGTCAAAACAGCGTCGATATGAAAATATTCACATTTTGACACGAGGCGAAACACCAAAACGATTATATCACGACGTCAAGGGCATCACTTATCAATACGCGGTAGTTATGCAAAATTCACGGATTCTATTGGCTTATTCATACATGAGTTATATAATCAGTAATAATATCACAAGAGCATCGAAAATAATCGATTATACTACCGAGTCACGAGACGTATTTTGCGAAACACCACGAGAGCGCAGCTCGAGTGGTGTTTTAAAAAAATACGCCGAGTGACGAGGTCAGTATAATCGATTATTTTCGATTGCTCGAGTGATATTCGTTACGATTATATAACGAATAAAAAAATATTAATTTTTTTTGACAAACGTCAAAACACCATGAATATGAAAATATATATACATTTTGACACGAGGCGAAACACCAAAACGATTATATCACGTCGTCAAGGGTATATTCACTTATCTATACTACGTCGTTATGCAAAATTCACGGATTCTATTGGCTTATTCATACATGAGTTATATAATCAGTAGTAATATCACAAGAGCATCGAAAATAATCGATTATACTTCCGAGTCACTAGACGTATTTTGCGAAACACCACGAGAGCGCAGCTTGAGTGGTGTTTTAAGAGAATACGTCGAGTGACGAGGTCAGTATAACGATTATTTTCGATTGCTCGAGTGGTATTCGTTACGATTATACCTATAACGAATAAAAAATATTAATTTTTTTTGACAAACGTCAAAACATCGTCTATATGAAAATATTCACATTTTGACACGGGGCGAAACACCAAAACGATTATATCACGTCGTCAAGGGTATATTCCCCTTTTTTTTCAACTCGAGGGACCTACATTTTAACGCTGGTTCCGAACGGCCAATGGGCTTGTAAACTATATACATTACCCAACAATTTTTAATCGTATATAACCACTAAATTCCGGACATACACAACACCCAAGAGCAAGGTGGGACTCGAACCCACAATCCTCGGTTTACAAACGGTAAAAGGCGCTGATCTACCGAGGCCTCTCAAGGTATATTCACTTATCAATACGCAGTAGTTATGCATAATTCACTGATTATATTGGCTCATTCATACATGAGTTATATAATCAACTAAATTTCACTGTCCCGGATCATCCGCCATTTTGTGGAAAATAAAAATAGGAACGCAGAGTATTTTAAAATGACTTTTGTAAACCGAAGATCGTGGGTTCGATTCCCACCTTGCTCTTGGGTGTTGTTTATGTGTGATGAAATTTCGAGGTTCAAAAAGTTGTATATCTGTTGGGTAATGACTTAGTTTCAAGCCCATTGGCCGTTCGGAACCGGTGTTAAACTGCAGGTCCCTTGAGATAAAAAAAAAATGAACTATTGTGGTGTCATCCAAATTACATACACTCGCAAAGTTTTAGATCTGGACGTCATTTAAAAGTACGTTAAAATTGACTTTATATATTTTTTCACATACATACTTCGTTAATTTCACATTCAAGTGAAGCTAAATATAATACGTGTGGTAATCTGTCAAAATTATCTCCGAACCACTGAATCCAAAACCTTATCCAGCCGATTTTCGTATATTTCTTTGTGTTTCTGGGTCAAGTAGATCCAGTATTCTCGTTGGATTGCTCTTTAGTTTCTGGACTTTCTTGTCATCGTCTTTGTATAATGGAAAAACTTTGATGATCGAATATATTTCTCAAGAGAAAATATAACAGGGCGGGTGGTAAATACCAGGTAGATGATTCCTTCTTGCTATGGGGATATCTCGTGATAAGCGGAAGCTTATAATGACTCTTACACGCCCCGAAATAATATTTGGAAAATTGCGTGAGCAGCAGAGCACATTCACTAAGGTCGTATTTTTCGCGTGAGGAGCATCTAGTTGAGATGCGATTCGAACTGAAAAAATTATGGTTCGAAAAACCACGCTTTAATAGCAAACCGAAGCAAAAATTCGAAAATAATTACTATTATTGAAAACAAAATTTCGCGAAGTGTATGTAAGAAACACACTTTAAGAGCAAGCCGTGATAAAAACAGGAAATGATTTATTTTATTAAAAATAAAAGTGATAGCTAAGCAAGTCGAGATGCAATAAAAGAACAGAATAGTCTTCGCGAAGTGCAGCGCGGTTAAGGAAAAGAGTTGAAACCACATAGGATCCTTATATATATATATATATATATATATATATATATATATATATATATATATATATATATATATATATATATATATATATATATTATATATATATATATATAATTAAATATATATATATTTATATATAAATATATATATATAATATATATATATATATATATAAATACATATATATATATATATATATATATATATATATATATATATATATATATATATATATATATATATATATTATATATATATATATATATATATATATATATATATATATTAAGGAGCATATTACTGACGTCAAAATACGAAGAAAAGTTCCTATAAACATAATAATATGTCCGCAAGTTATTCGTTTCTGAGATACAGAGTGTCAAAGTTGAATTTTTATTTTTGTTTTTTGTAACTAAATTTCAAAGTCAAGTAGTATTTAATTAGTAACATATTTAGTCTCAGTTACTGTTATTATTATTGGTGTTAAATTGTTATAACACCCAATCCTATTTTAAAATGAAATTGAAGAAAAATAACTTACTTAACTAATTAAACAAATTTTGAATTCAAACATCATCAACATCAAAATAGCTTGCATCGATTATTTCAAATTCCAATAACTCGGAAACGGTTGCTCGCAGCGACCTCTACCAAGAATAACTTTTCTACACAACAATGTTCTAAAAATCGATTTTTTCACTAGAAAACGTGATACAGGTACGTCCAAAAAAGTTATGACATAGAAAGTGACTGAAAAGACATGTAGGTGGCGCCACCCCCACGAAAGAGACAAACTAACATCAAATTTGACAGTGTCATTGAAAAATACTACCGGATACCAAATTTTACTCGAATATCACAATGACTTTGAAATTTATTCACAAAAAACAAAAATAAGAATTCAACTTTGACGCTCTGTATCTCAGAAACGAATAAACGCGGACATATGTTTATAGGAACTTTTCTTCTTATTTTGACGTCAATATCATGCTCCTTCATTTTCTACACTTACACGTGTAGAAACGCCATATATATATATATATATATATATATATATATATATATATATATATATATAATATATATATATATATATATATATATATATATATATATATATTATATATATATATATATATTTTAAATATATATATATATATATATATATATATATATATATATATATATATATATATATATATATATATATATATATATATATATATATATATATATATATATATATATATATATATATATATATATATATATATATATATATATATATATATATATATATATATATATATATATATGTATATATATATATATATATATATATATGTATATATATATATATATATATATATATATATATATATATATATATATATATATATATATATATCAGTGGCGGCTCGTGAGGTTTTGGTTTGAGGAGGCTACAAGAGGTGTTAAGAAATACACCATAGGCGAAAATTTTTAGGATTTCAAGGTCAACTGCCTTATAATTTAAAGAAAATCAAAGTAAAACAAGCACCCTAAGCTATTAATTTGTTTTCACTTTCGAGTGTCTACCTTGAGACCTACAACTCCTATTTACAATATTCACAAAAACTCTTCTCAGCCAATTAATCAATTCATCTATTCATCAAATTTTTTTTTCTTTCACAAAATAGGTACTTACCTACTTAACGAATTTGTTAACAGCTGGTGAGAGCAAATAAAAAGTTATTATATATTTTTTAAGATTAGCGATCTTTAACGTTAGCAAAATGATCTATAATATCCTCATAAAATTCGTTGTCTGTCGCCAAAAGTTTTACCAATTCCTTTTCAATAGACAACAAACTAATATTTTTCAAACGATCCTGACTCATTGAATTTCGTGAATAAGTTTTAATTCTCTTAAGAGTGGAAAACGAGCGCTCTACGGAAGCTGATGTCACTGGGATAGAAACAATTAGACATAAGAGTTTATAAACTTGGGGTGAATCTTGATTCAAATCATTATCAAAAAGGTTGTAATGCCTGGTCCTGGATGTTAAATGATGCACAGGTTCATACTATACTTTTAGTCTTTATTTATAGCATTACTGAATATAGGCTTAGCGCTGACCGCTCGGGCAGCGTGACGAGTCTATCTCTCAGTCTTACTTCCTTTCTATCTTAGATTCCCTCTCATTTATATATCAGTGTTTATCAATATATCGGCCTTGGCCTCACGTACTTGCAGAGTAAGTGTATCGTACTTGCAGTTAGTGTACAAACAATATAAAGTATAAACTATAACATTCTTCATCTGATATGGAATACAATCGTAACATTCTTCGTTTACTCATCGCGACACTGACCTACTGATCTACATCCACCACAAGGTATTTAATAGTCCCCACATGATTTTCATTTTGCCCCAAAATTTCATTGTCATTATAAACAACACACAGTTCACTTTTTATGGCCACCTTATCAAAAAAAGTGTATTTTTGACATAAATTTTCCAAAAGGTTATCTAGAAAATTAGCCGAAAATCCGGTAAACAAATTTTTATTGAGTAAGTCGAAGAAATGCAGTTCTTTCAAATCAGAGAACCTTATTTTTATTTGACCCCTTATAGTATTCAAAATTTCATAAAATATTTGCTTAAAGTGAAGCTCCATATCTGCGTAACTGAATTTCTTTCGTTTTGGGCTAAATTGAGTCGTATCATCAGTAGTTTGAAATACAGAAAATAGTTTTTCAAAATAAACTTCTGCCCGAAATTCTGAAAATTTTTCCAAAAGAAACTTGAGCCGATTTCGTGAGTAAATTACATCTGAAAACTTGTGCTGTAAGATTTGAAAAACTATTTCTGTTTGTTCAAAAATTAATTTAAAGATGTTTAAAAAATATATAAATTCCTTATCTTGTAAGTAAGATATTAATCCGCGTGCGTTATTTAAAGTTACTTTATCGGTGAAAAATTCCTCACTTTCAACTATAGCATTAAATCCTCAAATCCTAAGCGGCCCCAAACAGAGACATTTTCCCTATGTTGGGTCTCTATTTGTCAGTTTGTAAGAATCATCTTTGAGGATATCTAACATTTTATTTATGTAGTCCTTGGTGTCCATCACGACTGTCGCGTTGCCTTTATCAGCTGGTAAGATGGTTATTTCCCTGTTTTTCTTTAAGGATAGGAGTGCTTGATGTTCAGCCCGTGTCAAGTTTGGCTCTGGGGTTTTATTTGTTTTTAGTATCCGCGTTACGTCTTGTCTTATTTGTTCAGCGTTTTCTTCTGGGATATGGCCAAGGGCTGCTTCCACATTCGAGATTATATCTTCTACAGGGACAATTTTAGGAGTTACGGCATAATTGAAACCTTTAGTTAGGACTGACTTTTCATGATCCGATAAATGACTTTGTGAAATGTTGTATACTATTTTGTTCGCGTCCAAGGTTTTTATCGGGTGTTTTGTGGAAAGTTGTTGTAGGGTCTCGAATTTCTTTTGATGTTTGGCTGTTTTTAGCTGGGTATCAGATTCTGTGCGCCAGAAAGATACTTTTTCAATGTCTGACCATAAGAGAGGATGGATTTGGCTGCTTAGTTTAAGGTGTAATTTGTAAGCTTCTGATTCTGCATTTGCAAGAGTTCTTCGTTTTTCTCGAATTTGTTCTCGAAGTAGGGCTTTTTCGGCAGATTGAAGGATGTTGTTGGTTCTTCTTGTTTTGAGGTGATATGATAACTTGGTACATTTTGGTTGCAGGTTGTTATCGCGGCATCTTATCAGGAACGTCAAAGGAGAGTGGATATTTTTGATCTCAATTTTTCGAAGTGTTTGATATCTTGAAAGGTCTCCTCCCCGTAGAGGTGTAGACTGTTGTGTCGTATGTTTTCTCGGATGGTGGAATGAATCAGAGAAAGATTCCGGGGTTCAATCCGATTTCGGAAGTTTTGTTGGCGCTGAGAAGCACCGTTTGTTTCACGACGTTTCGCCAAAATCTCATTTGGCATTTTCAAGTGCTGCTGTACGTCTGGTGACTCGACGGCAACTACTGTTCGCCTCCGCTTGCGTCTGGGTTTTATTGGCATTGGCTGGTCTCGTTTCCTGATTGGCTGGTTCGCTGCATAGGCTCCGCCCCCTCGTGAAACAAACGGTGCTTCTCAGCGCCAACAAAACTTCCGAAATCGGATTGAACCCCGGAATCTTTCTCTGATATATATATATATATATATATATATATATATATATATATATATATATATATAAATATATATATATATATATATATATATATATATATATATTATATATATATATATATATATATATATATATATATATATATATATATATATATATATATATATATATATATATATATATATATATATATATATATATATATATATATATATATATATATATATATATATATATATATATATATATATATATATATATATATCAACTCTGGTATGATGGGTGAAGCTGAAAAGAACTGGTTTACCTCCAAAGCCCCTTCAAATTGACATAGGGGGTTCAGATTTTATACGCAAGAACAAAATTGAGGAGAAAATACGACCTCTGTGAAGAAAATCTACTTGTAACGCGTTTTTGAAAATTTGCTATTTGTTATCTCTCCTTCGCTTAAACTTATATATAGTAGATCTACCATTTTCCGGAAATGGTCAGTTATTGGGAATGAGTTATGTAAACATCATCTGAAGACTAAATGTTTGCAAACGTTGATTGGCGTGTTTCAGTTGATTCTGCGAACATTATAAGATATATCACGTCGAGTACACGAGCAGCGTTTATGAGATCACGAGAATATCGTAATTACCGTTTCTAATTCAATCATTGCTAACTCGATCGTTGACTTCATCAATACCGTGAAATCAAACAAGGAAAATATTTTTATGGCGTACTTTTGAATTTCACCTTGATATAAACGAAAATAGTTGGTTCGTATGTTTGTATGAAGATATGCAACCAACAAATTCTTAAGTTACCTATAATTCATGAAGATCGAGATAGTAATGCTCACTTTACGCTTAATTAAATTAAAAATCCAATATTTTCGTATGTGAAACGAATAATTTATGGCAGGCATTTCCGAACTACGGCATCGTGGGATTTTGTCCGGCCCCCTCGATCCCAACCAATTAAATTAAAAATTCGCGAGCAGCATCATTACGGTAGAATTTTTCGCTCGAAGTGCATCGCGTCAAGATGCGATTCGAACGGAAAAGCCAAGCTTAAATAGCAAACGGAAATGAAAATGATTTATTTCATTGAAGAAAAAATAAGGCATTCGAGATTTCATTACTAAGTCTTATGTATATCAAACGGTTGACGGAACCTCTAATTTGAATTTTGATTTTTTTTTGTTGGTATTGTCAATTGGGTATTTCATCAGACTCTCAGGTTTTTGACGTTACTTTTCAATAATATACAAAGAATTTTATCGAATATCAACATCTAATTACGGTAAAATTAAGTAGAAACGCGTGAACAGCAAAGCTCCGTCATTAAGATTGTATTTTCAATTCATATTTGTTATTTTCACATACAAATTCTTGAACCCTTGAGTCTAATTTCTTGGAATTACCTACCAAAAATAACTGGCAGCGAAGAGGTTATTTACATAGCTTTTAAATTTTTTTACAGGTTTCAAAGCCTTGTGAACTTATACCAAAAAATGTTTTAGAGATTTCTTAATTTCTGAGAATTACTAAAAATAACTGACAGCGAAGAGGTTATTTACATAGTTTTTCAATTTTTTTTACAGGTTTCAAAGCATTGTGATCCTATACCAAAAAATTTTTTAGGGTTTTCCCAATTTCTTAGAATTACCTACCAAAAATAACTGACAGCGAAGAGTTTCTTTACATAGTTTTTTAATTTTTGTACAGGTTTCAAAGCATTGTGATCCTATACCAAAAAGTGTTTCAGGGTTTTCCTAATTTCTTAGAATTACCTACCAAAAATAACTGACAGCGAAGAAATTCTTTACATAGTTTTTTAATTTTTTCACAGGTTTCATAGCATTGTGATCCTATACCAAAAAATGTTTTAGGGTTTTCCTAATTTCTTAGAATTACCTACCAAAAATAACTGACAGTGAAGAGGTTCTTTACATAGTTTTTAAATTTTTTTACAGGTCGTTACTCAACATCTAATTACGGTAAAATTAAGTAGAAACGCGTGAACAGCAAAGCTCCGTCATTAAGATTGTATTTTCTTCTCATATTTATTATTTTCACATCCAAATTCTTGAACCCTTGAGTCTAATTTCTTGGAATTACCTACCAAAAATAACTGGCAGCGAAGAGGTTATTTACATAGTTTCAAAATTTTTTTACAGGTTTCAAAGCCTTGTGAACTTATGCCAAAAGATGTTTTAGAGGTTTCCTAATTTCTAAGAATTACTTACTAAAAATAACTGACAGCGGAGAGGTTCTTTACATAGTTTTTCAATTTTTTTACAGGTTTCAAAGCATTGTGATCCTACACCAAAAAATGTTTTAGGGTTTTCCTAATTTCTTAGAATTACCTACCAAAAATAACTGACAGCGAAGAGGTTCTTTACATAGTTTTTAATTTTTTTACAGGTTTCAAAGCCTTGTGAACTTATACCAAAAAATGTTTTAGAGGTTTCCTAATTTCTAAGAATTACTTACTAAAAATAACTGACAGCGAAGAGGTTATTTACATAATTTTTAAAATTTTTTACAGGTTTCAAAGCATTGTTATCCTATACCAAAAAATGTTTTAGGGTTTTCCCAATTTCTTAGAATTACCTACCAAAAATAACTGACAGCGAAGAGGTTCTTTACATAGTTTCTTAATTTTTTCATAGGTTTCAGAGCATTGTGATCCTATACCAAAAAATGTTTTAGGGTTTTCCTAATTTGTTAGAATTACCTACCAAAAATAACTGACAGCGAAGAGATTCTTTACATAGTTTCTTAATTTTTTCATAGGTTTCAAAGCATTGTGATCCTATACCAAAAAATGTTTTAGGGTTTTCCTAATTTCTTAGAATTACCTACCAAAAATAACTGACAGCGAAGAGATTCTTTACATAGTTTCTTAATTTTCTCATAGGTTTCAAAGCATTGTGATCCTATACCAAAAAATGTTTTAGGGTTTTCCTAATTTGTTAGAATTACCTACCAAAAATAACTGACAGTGAAGAGGTTCTTCACATAATTTTTTTACAGGTTTCAAAGCCTTGTGAACATAAAACAAAAAATGTTTTAGAGGTTTCCTAATTTCTTAGAATTACTTACAAAAATTGCCGACAGCGAAAAGGTTATTTACACAGTTTTTTAATTTTTTTACAGGTTTCAAAGCCTTGTTAACCTATACCAAAGAATGTTTCCAAGTTTGAATGTGAATGTTGAAGAAGAATTGGAGAGATACAAGAAATACGCAGTAAAAATAAGACCACTAGTCGCGGATACCGTGACATTTTTGGATAAGGCCGTCAAGGCCAACAAAAAAGTTTTGGTGGAGGGCGCAAATGCTGCCATGTTGGATATAGATTTCGGTGAGTACAGATATACATTTACAGCGACAATTGAAGGTTCGCACAAGCACCGAGAACGGTGGAGAATAGAAAAAATCATCAATACTGATGATAAGATCGAAACGTCGTATGATGTTCGAAATGTTAATCGGTGAGGCAAACTGAAATCAGCTTTTTTGGAAGTAGTTTGATACTTCTTTTGAATTTATTGAATTAATACTGCAATTTTTCTTGGCCGTTCTCTCTGTTGGCTTTAACCAATTTCCAATTCTTGAGGTGAGTGTTAATGTGCTATTTTTAAATAGCTCATCCTTATCGTCCTCATTTATTTGAAGTGATTAACAATGTTTGTATAATCAGAGAAGAGAGACGTATGTTAGAATTTACACATCGAGTGGTGTGTCCTTAAAATTTAGTACGTAGTTGTCTTGGTAGAAGGCAGTACGGTTGTGGCGGAAAAAATTTAGTACGTATAATGTTTCTAGTAGATGGGAGGTAGGTTGTGTCCGAAAAATTTAGTACGTAGTGCAGGCAGATGGCACGACGGTTGTGTCCGGAAAAGTTGGTAAATATTGTTCTTGGCAGATGGCAGTACTGTCAAGAATCGGACGTTTCCTAATTGCTCTCCGTATTTATGAATATTTTCATGTTGACGAACAGATCAAGTGATGTTAACCCCTATATCTGAATCATTTGAAAAAACGGATCGGGCCCACTACCAGTGTCTTCACCTGGAGGCTGGAGTGGCAACATTCCGAAGAAGGGAGACGTAAGACGAGGCCGGCAATGTCGGATGTAGCCCAAGCTTCTTTATGCAGAAGTAGGAACGAAAAGAGGATATAAGTAGTTTAAAAATTATTTACGCGTGTATCTAAGCTACGTAGAATAGGAAAAAAAAGGATGAGCTTAGTATAGCCTCCTGGTGGCTTGGGAGAGAACATTTCGATTTGGAGTAATTCCCAGACAGAACAAATATTACCCTCTTCTCTGCTAATAACTGCCATTATTAGATGTATAAACACAGTCCTTTTCGCTCTTGGGACTAATTTGACCGCCTGCAATGAAAGATTCTTTGACGATATACTCAAATAACATACGATGGTTAAATTACCTCAATTTGTCATTTATTATCGATATCGGTTTACAAGTATATTTTACATGTTTCAATGGGGGGAATAATAATAACTTTAAAAAAAATTAAAAATTCATGAAAATTCTGATGTTGACCATATTAGAACTGTATCGTCCGATAACACAGCCATCAAATTTACACATAGGTTATTTGATGTACTGTTTTATCAATGTTTTAAAATATATTGTACAATAAATTAAATGATATTAATAGTTATTTCCTTCATATCCTAGACTAGATTATGAGTTGCGATTGATAATAATCTTAACTTTTTAAAGCCGTTTGCTGAATAACAACGGCTTCTCTATTTGTATTACTACGAAAGCTTCATTATATTGGAAATAACCTGGTGAAGGAAATTATGTAAGATTAAAGAGAAATTTCAATTTTCTTACTTCTTAGCAGCTATATAAAATCAGGAATTTTCAAAACGGAAGTAGTTGCTAACCAAACAAATTGATGACATGCGCGTGTTACTCTTTTTCTTCGAGCTTAGTACGTGGATTTGTTTGTAATGGCCAATTGCACCGTTTCAAATAAAAAGCAGTAAACTATTGAATATACATCTCAAGCTATTGTATTTTTTTAGGCACATATCCTTACGTCACATCGTCCAACTGCAGCGTCGGGGGTGTCTGCACCGGCCTCGGCTTGCCACCCTGCAGAATCGGCGACGTTATCGGCGTCGTGAAAGCATACACGACGAGGGTAGGAGACGGCCCCTTCCCCACCGAGAGGAAGGATGAGATCGGGGAGCTTCTGCAATCGCGTGGTGGAGAGTTCGGCGTGACGACGAAGCGGAAGAGGAGGTGCGGCTGGCTGGACCTCGTCCTTCTGAAGTACACCAATCTAATAAACGGATACAGTTGCATATGCCTCACAAAATTGGATATATTGGATCAGTTTGCGGAGGTCAAGTTGGCGGTCAGTTATTCACTGGACGGCAAGAAAATCGAGTATTTTCCGTGTAATGCGTCGGATTTGGAGAAGGTCGAGGTAAGTTTGATGATAATTAATGAAGATCGCATAATCGTAATTGAAATCATCTAGAAATTGATTAGCTAGAATTTTGAGCAGTTTTCAGTTTGAAAACCTGCTTATTTTATTTATTTATTTAGCTTATGGTCTATTCAAACATACATAGGAGAGAGAGTAAATATAGGTATATATAACATCAACACTAGCACATATATCACAAACATAATCACAATTATTGTCCCTATTATCACAGCTCCAGACGTAACTGTTCGAGCCAGGAGATAGCCTCCGGTGTCGCGTGCAACAAGTCGCCGCTTGTTCCAGGGAAGGCTGTTAACGGGCATTCGCGGATGATGTGGTCCATTGTTTGGGTGGCAGCACCGCATTCACACTCTGGACTGGGGCGCATTCCCCACCAGTGGAGTGCCGACCCACTTCTGCCGTGACCAGTACGTATTCTATTCAGTCGAACCCAAAGCTTGCGGGGCAGGTCAAAACCCTGTGGTGGTTCTTTAGAGTTGAGTAGGGGGGCCCGGACGGTGAGACTTGGCCCTGCCAATCCGACTGCCACTCCTCGTATCCGTCAAAATTGTTAGTGATTAGCTGTTGTGCCGTTCTGACAGAGGGACTTCTGGATTTTAATCGATTAAAATGTATGAGATCCTGGTGGATTGGCAAGTCCGGATTTGCGATTATTTTTTTGTACTCTCTGACCAGGTTCTGCTTGTTGCGGGTTCTCGGTGGCTCTATAGATAGCACTGGCAGCCACTCGATTGGTGTAGATTTGATGGATCCCGTGATTATTCTCATCGTTTGATTCAGAACTGTGTCGATTTTACGTACGTAGGGGCTGTTTATCCAATCTGATGCGCAGTATTCGGCCGTTGAATAGACAAGGCCAAGTGCAGAAGTACGCAAAGTTGGGGCATCAGCTCCCCATGACGATCCAACCAGCTTGCATAGGATATTATTACGGGTCCTTAGTTTCGCTGCCAAATTGGCCGGGTGTTTGTTGAACGAGAGGGTACGATCCAACGTAACGCCCAGGTATTTAGGGTTATGATTGTGGCGTGAAACAGTGCCGTTTAGAGTGACATTTAGGCTGGTAGATGCCATTCTATTGTTGAGATGAAAACAACAGGTCTCGGTTTTCGCAGCTCTGGGTATCAGCCTCCACTTCCTAAAGTAGTCCAATAGGATGTCTAAGTCCGCCGACAAGGTAGCTTCTATGTTTCCAGTTGCCAGAGCCAAATCGTCGGCATACATAAACTTGCGGCTTGGTGTTTGTGGAGGGTCAGCCACGTATAGATTGAAAAGAAGTGGAGCCAGGACTGAGCCTTGCTTATTAAAATGAGTGCGATTAGTAAAGTTTGACCTGTACTGTAAACTTGTTTACACGATAAAGGTCGCGTTTTTGGAGCAATAGGGTGGAAAGTTTGTAAGTAGATAGTTTCATATATCTTGGCAGGGACTGCTTTTGGTAAGGGTGGGGAGTTGACTTCCCGAGGGGGAAATAAATCTTGTTTACACGATAAAGGGCGCAAGGTTGAAGCAATAGGGTTGAAAGTTCTTAAGTACGTATTTTCGTATGATATTTCAGATAGGTGTGGTTATGGTACGAATTGATTGGGGGGTTGGCCCTAGGAAAGAGGAAATGAATCTTGTTTACGCGATAGAAGTACAATTTTGGAGCAATAGGTTCGAAAGTTGGTAGGTAGGTAGTTTTTTATGTCATCTTGGATGGTATTTTGGTAAGAATAGGTTAGTGGGTTGGGTCAAAGGGGACAGGGGAGGAAATAGATCTTGTTGACACGCTAAACTGTGCTATGTTGAAAGTTTGTAATTTAAATAGACGGAAAGGTGGTTTGAATTTAGAACAAAAATCTTGATTGAATTAATACATTTTTCAAACTGAATACGGTATGAAAACCTGCTTTTTTAGCGCAGCTTGCTGCGATAGAGTTTTTCTCTATTCTTCTCTCCATATTATTGCCCGAGGTCGTTGAAAAGTGTCAGTTTGTGTGTCAATTCTTGAAGGTTGAGGATTGGCTCGGACTCTTTGTCAGTAAAGTGTGCCGGAGATTTCCTACCTCGTAGAAAACTCAAGTAATAAATATATAATACTCCGTGGTACACTCAAATGTCTTGTGTTTGGGTATAACTTTAGATGACGACAAATAGTCCTTCCCAGTACTGTTTTTAGCAATATTCCAGCGCGCCTGGAATAAGGAACGTTGAGTTGGTGTTACCACCTCCTAGGATGCAAATGTCCAATCATCGACTGCTGGACTGTTTCCAAAACACCACGGTCGTTTCTCATTGATTTACACCCAGATATCCGATTTCTCAAATTAGTGTATTGAAAATACGGCAATAATTCTCAGAATATTTCGCCCCTTGATAAATTTTGAAAAGCTGCTTTGTTTCAAACATGCATGCCAAATAAAATTATCAACAATAACGACATTTTATTACCAAAAATTGCATGGAATATTTCTTATACTACAATAACTGTTTAAAATGCCTACCTCCTCCTAAGATGTCAAAATCCAATCCATGGCTGAACACTTTCAAAAACACCATGGCCGTTTCTCATTGGGTTACACTCGGCAAATATCCGAATACTGAAATCTGTTTATCAAAAATATGGCAAGAAATTCTAAGAATATTCTGTCTCTTGGAGATTTTTGAAAATATACAGGGCGAAAAATTATCAACTATAACCAAATTTTATTACTGATACCTAATATTTGCCTTGAATAGATTTATCAGCATCTGGACGCTTAAAGTTGAGTGTCGCGAAGGAGATTATTAAATTCCTTTTATAGTCCATTTCGATTAGTCAAACCCTAGTGGAAGTTTTCCTAGAGATGGTAGGAATATATTACTCTTCGTTACCACACGTTGTACATTCTTCCGTATAGGCCAGGACTTCATCGTACATTATGACAGAGAAAAATCGTTTTTGACAGATCGTTCAATATTCTCTCGAGTACTTCAAAATAATCAGGTTATACATCGATAACTTGTTGTATAATTACAAAGAGTGTCAGTTTGACAGTCTAAATAATCCGACTGCAAAGCGGAAGGATTATTCTGTCAAACTGACACGATTTGTAATTATGCAGGAAGTTTGAGATATATAATCGTATTTATTTTGAAGTACGTATTGTATTTGATACGATTATTTATTTAGCAAATTAAGTAAAAATCTCCTAATCGACTTTTTTTGAAACGTCAAAATTTGACGGCCTTGTTAGTTTTCGATTGGTAGAGCTACGCTATGTATAATCAGGTATTATCGAAATTATACTAGGTAACTTAACTAAATTGATCATTCTGATTGCTTGAAAATTATACGAAAAAAATAATCATTGTTATACTTATGCTATCGAAACATCCATTCGTATCTGTTCAATTGTTGGTAATTAACTAAATTTTTTTTTCAGATTGAGTATTTAACAATGCCTGGCTGGCAAAAATGTACAGAAAACATCAGAAATTTCAAAGAACTTCCTGAAAACGCCAAAAACTACATACTAAAAATAGAAGAAATTCTGGATATACCGGGTGAGTTATTAATTTGGAATATTCAAGTGAGCAGGTAATTTTTTCTTCAAAGCGAAAGTTTCACTGGATCTGCACAAAAAGTGATATCAAATGTAATTGAAAATATACTTAATGATTATCATGAATGCATAAGTTTTTTATTATGAAATTTATATTTGCGAGTTGATACTAACACTAAAGATGAGTAATATAGAAGTATAATGCCGTTTTATTTTTGAGGATCACCACAGATAACCAAATTCGGAAGATTCCCATTCTAGCAAAAAAAATTTAGAATTCAGAATTGCATCAATTCCTTATTTTCCAATTCCCTCCATGGTGGTTTTTTCTTATTTTCTACTGTTTTTGCAGAGTGCGCTTATGTAATTATTATTTGTTTAATAATTTAAATAACTTTTTGATATTTTATTTGTTGTACTCAATTCACTGATTTGAACTTTTTATCTTTGCAGTGAGATGGATTGGCGTTGGCAAAGGACGGGAGTCCATTATTATCAAAGAATTGAAGCTGTAAGCCTGAAGAAGAGCTGAAAATTCTTAAATTTATGAAGTAGTCAACTATTATTTTTCCTCCTACTTATTTACTTGTATAGTATTTTTGATGTTATTTTATCAAGATTTATCTAGATCGCTTCATCTATCAAGCTGAATTATGAGCAGAAGTTACTATGACGTGATGTCAGTAGTTGAAAAAAATCATGATCCACTATAGTCGTTGCATGCAAATCTCGAAATATTTGCAATGAATTTATTTATGTAAAACTGAAAAGTATATGCAATGAGTAGGTTTTCGAACCTTTTCAATTTCTATCTATTTTGTTATCTTTATTTTTTGTTGTATTTTGAATATCATTTCATTGCTTATTTTTTCATACAACGTCCCTATTTTAGGGATTTTAGTGCCTAAAACCTGCACAAATATTACACTTACTTTTGTACTTACAGATAACTGTAATACGCTATCTTGATTTCTCTTCGCGATGTAATTTTATGTTGAAACTATTAAAGATTATATGTACACTTAAATTTGTGTATTGTTTTGATTATTTCTCTTAAATAGTACAAAATTGGTGTTGGTGAATTGAACTAGAGAATAGAGAAGTGATGAATATAATTGGGTTTTTGAAAAAAGTAATTATCAATATTTTTAATGCATTTTGAAACTTTATGATAAATTATGCTAATAGTCGATGCGAAAAATTCTTAAAATATGTTTTTCATTTTTTATAAACAATTTAAAATTGATATAATTTTACAAAGAATCGCCGCGTGACTACAAACGCGCCACTATGGGTGTGCCATGTTTGTTACGTCATAATGTTATGACGTATATAAAAAAAATCTCGATAGTAACATACCCATAAAGTGCAGCCTATATATCATAATAATAATAATAATAATAATAATTTTTATTCATCCAGAAAGACAATTTACACTGTATTGGACAAGTCAATTTTCATTTAACAATGATAACAATAATAATTTAACACTAATAAATATGCATACCTACAAAAGATAACAACAACAATAAATATGCATACTTACAAATAATAGATTGGAAAAAAAATCCCAAAATTACAACTCAATCAAAATAAAATCAAAAAATTCAAATATCAAATCCACAATACTTAAGAGGTCGCAATTCAAGTGTTCAAATAATCACCGACACCGTAAAAGGCTTCTAGTATTAGGAAATTTTTGATATATTTTTTAAATGCATATAACTTAAGTGCCCTTACCGTTGGTGGCAGGTGGTTAAAAAGTCTAATGCCCTGATACCATGGCGATGATTCATACTTAGCCAATCTGTGCTTCGGTATGCATAAAATTCCTTCATTTCTAGTATCATAATGATGATAGTCAGAAAGTTTAATGAATATGTGTTCATTCTCTTTCACATATATTAAACATTTATATATATATATAAATACAAGAAACAGTCAGAATACGCCCACTTACAAATATCGGTTTACAAGAATCCGTCGGCTTGAGGTTGAACATTTAGCGCAGAACACGTTTTTGTGCCAAAAATACCCTATTTATATCAATAGAGTTACCCCATGGTAAAATATTGTATCCAATATGACTGTAAAATAAACCATAGTAAATATTCATGACAGCATGAATAGGTAACGAGTCCCTGATTCTGCCTATGGCGTAACAGACTTGATTCAGCTTTCCGCATAACAAATCAACATGTTTGCACCATCTCAACTCACTATCAATTTGAATGCCGAGGAATTTGATGCTATCTTTAGAAACTACTGTGACTCCATTAGATTCAAACCTTAGAGTGCCATTATCAACAGCTCTCACATTGAAATAAATGCATTCCGTTTTGCCAATATTCAAAATGAGAGCATTTCTGCGGCACCACTCAGTGAAACATGACATTAATTTAGAACAATTCTCCGAAAGGTCCCTAGGTGTGTGCGCCGAAATTGCTAACGAGATATCATCTGCAAAGATCGTAATTCTACACGCAACGACGTACTCATGTAAATCATTGATAAAGAGCAGAAAAAGTAATGGCCCAAGCACAGACCCCTGAGGGACTCCCAAACCCACATCATACTCACTAGACCAACTCTCCTGAACCTTGACCACCATCAAACGATCAGTGATGAAGGAACGTAACCATTCCAGTACAATTCCTCTGAAACCAATGTTATAGAGCTTACTCAGAATGAACTCGAACACAAGGCAATCAAATGCTCTCGATAGGTCAAAAAACAGCCCAGCAACACAAAGACCACTATCCAAGCACTCATAGATGTACTCCACAAAGGAGAGTGTGGCGGTCTGCGTCGATCTACCTGATCGAAATCCGTGCTGACAGTCGGCTATTAAATGAAATTTATCGTAAGTAATTGCACAAGTGCATCAAAATAACCGATAATTTTGCATGACAGCGTGTTGTCAAAAACTGCATGAGTTCATTTTCATTTTTGGTGGAGGGCTCTTTCTCCAAAATATGAAAATGACCGAATGCAGTTTTTTAAAGACAACACGCTGGAATGCGAAATTATCCGGTTATTTTGATGCACGAGTGTAATTTTGGGGAATATTTCCCGAATAAACTTTCAACTTGTCAAACTGACGTTAGTAATTCATAAATTCTCGTCTTGTCATCAATAACCGTAATATGAACTATGCTACTATGCAATTATCGGTCTACAATGCAATTATCGCAGGGCTCTTTCGCTTTCTACAATGCAATTATCGCTGTAATTTTCGATAATTGCATTCCATATACAAGGGATTTTTGACAGGAGGGAAATATTCTAGGAAATTGATCATACGGTTATATATGATTCTCTCGAGAACTTTTGAAAAATCACTCAATATTGAAATTGGTCTATAATTGCTGATGGCAGTGGGATCATTTTTTTTTAGAACCGGGATAACTGTTGCCATTTTCAGTATAGAGGGAAATTGACAATTTGAAACCGAAACGTTAATAATGTGAGCAAAATGCACAGATATCAGTTGCGCTAACGCCTTTAAAATCTTGGCTGATACAAAGTCAAAACCTGAACACTTTTTATTTTTCAGTGATCTGATTGAATTAAGAACTTCTTCACTAGTTACTGGTAGAAAGAAAAAAGTGTTATCTTTAATATTAGATAGAGTACAACATTGTGACAGATTATTTCCATAATACTCATGGAGACTCATTTCATTAATTGTAGAGAAGTAATCACCGAATGCAGAAGCCAACTCACAAGACTGTGAGACTTCTACACCATCAATGTTCAACGTAATTTGCTTCGCTAGGTTAGATTTGCGGCCAGTAACGTCATTCACAATTTTCCACACAGTTTTATTGACATTCGTAGATGTATACAATAATTTATCATTATATTCAAATTTGGCTTTTTTTAAGAGTGATCTATAATTAATTTCACTTAATCTATAATTCTCATTAGCTTCATGAGTTTGTAAATGTTTATTTAACCAATGTATTTTTTTTAAATGATTACTAGTTGCTTTGACTTCAGATGTTATCCAACTCTTATTCTTAACATTAGGATTAAACCGTTTTAATGGGAGGCATTCTCTAATTGAAGTGCTTATAATTTGAATGAAATAACCAAAACAATAATTAACATCATCATTGTTATATATTGGACTGAAATCTTCACCAGAAATAAACTGCAAGTCTGCTCTGTTATTCTTAGAAACCTATTTTTATACTATAGATAAGAAGTTTATCTTTTTTTTTTGGCTTGTGAATTCCGTATCTACTTTTTATTCGCGATGCCTTTGCCATCCGAAGATTCAGCTAGAGCTGTTGCTCTACATGATGTTGGTTATTCCTACAGAGAAGTGGCGAATACGACGGGTTTAATAAAATCTAGTGTGGAAAGAGCCGTGGCAAGGTTTCGAGAGACTGGCAGTTATGGTAGAAGTCGTTGATGATCGCTTTATTAGGGGCTCAGTTTTAAGAAATCGACATACCAGTGCGGTATGGAATGAACTTGAAAGAGTCCGTCAAGTTAATGTCAGTTCGGAGGTATATCGACGAAATTCTGAAAGAACATGTTGCTGTTTTTTCATAGTTTATTGGTAACCAATTCGTTTTCATGCATGACAATGCCCGTCCACATACTGCAAGAATAACGGCCCAATATTTAGAAGACGTTGCAATAAACATTATGGACTGTCCCGCTCGTAGTCCCGATATGCATCCGATAGAGCATGTATGGGACATGTGAGGTGGACGAATCAAGAAACATCGAGGACAATTACTCTCCAACAGCTCCGAGACGCTCTGGAAGAAGAATGGAATAATATTCCACCAGAGGATATCCAAAATCTAATTATAGGATACTGATATTTAAAATAAAAACACTTGGCTTTAAGTTTCACAAATATATTGAATAAAAATTAACAATTACATTAGTCAACTAGTTTCGGGTTATGGGCCCATTATCAAGACTGAACAGAAAAATACTTAACAAGCTTATTTATAATATTGATTGTAGTAGAGGGGAAATTTGGTATTCAACTTGTTCATTTACGATGGGGTAATTCCTCTTAATGGCACTACTAATTTCTAAAATTTCCAACAGGTCAAGACGTTTGCCCTTTTTACCTGGGTGGAGGCATATCGTTTTCTCGAAGTCGATGAAATGGTTAAATTTTATACAATGATCTATGAAACCAGTGGTGTTTTTGTTAAACAAAATTGACTTTTTATGTTCTTCTACGCGAGTGTTGATTTTTCTGCCTGTTTGTCCGATATAAAATGATGGGCATTCATTACAAAAGATTTTGTAAACACCACTGTTTTCTCCAATATTGTTCCTATCCTATGTGTTTACAAAATCTTTTGTAATGAATGCCCATCATTTTATATCGGACAAACAGGCAGAAAAATCAACACTCGCGTAGAAGAACATAAAAAGTCAATTTTGTTTAACAAAAACACCACTGGTTTCTCAGATCATTGTATAAAATTTAACCATTTCATCGACTTCGAGAAAACGATATGCCTCCACCCAGGTAAAAAGGGCAAACGTCTTGACCTGTTGGAAATTTTAGAAATTAGTAGTGCCATTAAGAGGAATTACCCCATCGTAAATGAACAAGTTGAATACCAAATTTCCCCTCTACTACAATCAATATTATAAATAAGCTTGTTAAGTATTTTTCTGTTCAGTCTTGATAATGGGCCCATAACCCGAAACTAGTTGACTAATGTAATTGTTAATTTTTATTCAATATATTTGTGAAACTTAAAGCCAAGTGTTTTTATTTTAAATATCAGTATTTAATCATGTTTCACCAAGTGATAAGCGAAACTTCAATATTAGTTACTAATTATAGGAATTAATCGACGTTCAGTAGCTGTTATAAGAGCTAGAGGAGGTAACACGAGGTACTAATTTTTAACACATCTTCTTTCATGTTTCAATTAAAATTAACAATTTTTGATTAAAATGTGTAATGTTTTCTTAAAAAATTCATATCTCCTCCACCGATAAAGATATCGATAAGAATAAACAAAAAAAATGTTAGGAAAGAATCCTACTCTGCAGAAAAGCAGATATAGCGGAGTTTAAATTGCAGAATTACTCTACATGTCTCTCGAAACCTTGCCACGGCTCTTTCCATGTTAGATTTTGTAAAACCCATCATATTCGCCACTTCTCTGTAGGAATAACCAACATCATGAAGAGCAACAGCTCTAGCTGAATCTTCGGATGACAAAGGCATCGCGAAATGAAAAGTAGACACGGAATTCACAAGCCAAATGTTTCGAATATTCGAAATGTCAGATAAAACTAGTTATCGAGTGCGGAGTAATTTTCTATGGAAACCGAAAGAATCCAAAACAAACCATTATTGTTGCGAATTAAAATGCAGAATGTTAAGAATGAATCAGAATCTGCAGAAAAACATATACACTGTAGTTTAGATTGCAGAATTACTCTACAGGGTGTTATAAACTTCAGGGAAAAATATTCTTCAGCTATTTTCCTTTATATTTCTACATGTACACTTTTTTTTTCAAAATTGAATAACATTCCTCAAACTTGAAATATCTATCTACATTGAAAAAAAAAACATTCGAATATGGAGAAAAAAGTTATCATCCATTAGGTAAATTTCATCAAAATTTTGGTTGTCGCGAATTTTAAGTCGGTGAGTGTATAAGGCTAATTCTGATAATATATCTGATGTATAACATCTAGTGGAACATTTAGAAACATTATTTAGGGAGTTTTTTTTTGTAGTATTCATACAAAATTGTACGAACCAAGCACGATAACTTTTAGGGTTTGACATTTCAGAAATATTCATTAATATATTGGCGATAACAAGAAGATTTAATTGATTGAAGCCAGAACAATGTATCAGCAATGTGCTACGATGAGTAGAAATTAACATTGTGACGTCACACGCGTTTTCGTTTGTTCGTCAACTGTTTTCAGTACTGAATTCAAAAATTTAGTTTTTATTTTATATAACTTTTTAATTAGAGTGAAAAAAACTGAAAATAGGTTTGTTATAAAACGTATACTTATATGATCTTTCCATTTACCACAAATAATTTTTTTTTTCAAAAACCCAATTGCGATTTATTGAGTCTCAATGAAGAAGTGTATGTAAATAAAATTTTTGCTTTTTTGAGAAGCTTGTTATCTTAACGTTCACTCAGAAATCATGTCTTATTTGACTATTTAAAATTGACAAACATTCATGGTTTCCTTGCATTCAACAATAATAATAATAATAGGCATTTATTTGTCCCGCATAGCGTTGAAAAGCAAAAATAGGTTGTGGGATGTGTGATAATATCGTCGATAAATACAAACAATATAACATATTGAATACAAAATATAAACAATGGAGGACCTGAATATTTCCAAAAGTCTTCAACCGAACAAAGTTACCACAAAGCGAATAATAAGACAGACAAATAAATGGTCCAACACAAATACATATAAATATAATTATATTCACCATTCGTTCACTTATTAGACTTCCAAACGTAAAAGTAGGAGTCTTTTACAACGGCTTTGTCTGTCTGTCTGTACGCATGCTTCAGCGGAAGAGTGGTAAGAGGTACAGCTTAGCTCTCACCAGATTTTGAACCTTTTATTTTCTTATAGAGGTGAAAAGTTCAAAAGCGATAACCCGACCTGTGTGGGATTCAACTGTTGATATGCAAGATTGCTTACCCACTAAAAACACCTCTGTTCCTTCGGTTTCTGGGCGTGAGCCTACTAAACCTCCAGTCTCGCACTTACCTTAGGACTCACGTGTTGCGGTCAGCACTAGAACCTGTTTCCTTCCTTGTGTCTATATTTCAAGACCCAAATGTATGTCTCTTTGCGTCGCGGCGCATTAAAAAAGATAGGGTAAATGGAAAATGTGAGTTGGGAAGGATGGGGTAAAGGATGGAGAGGAGAGGATTTCATTACTCGCCCGAGAAATTTACGTAGA
The DNA here is from genome assembly GCA_030704885.1 of Cynegetis impunctata. Taxonomy (NCBI): domain Eukaryota; kingdom Metazoa; phylum Arthropoda; class Insecta; order Coleoptera; family Coccinellidae; genus Cynegetis; species Cynegetis impunctata. The sequence goes on from JARQZK010005062.1 coordinate 1,159,768, forward strand.
AATCTGCTTGAGTACAGTTTATGGATTTTGAACCGGGATGGTCGATATACCATTATAGTCGAAATCTCCTACGACGATATAACCTTCAGGTCGATCACTTGATCTAAGTATCTCGAGAACGGTAAAAGTTAGAGTAAAAAATTCAAATTATTACTGAAGCTTATAAAAAAAAATTGAATGATTTACTTCCGGTTGGATTCAATTTTTTAAGTTTGTCCTATACGCGCATAACTCAAATGTCGTTTAGAAGTCCCACTTTACGCTCACTTATGTGGCGTTGCTAACTCGTTTATTTTTGCATACATTCACTCTCGAACTGCTATTCAATACATAATATATAGTGATAGGGATCAAATTAAATCAAAATACGCTTTATTGCCTTTAAAATTACACAATTTATTGACCAAGAATATATAAGAACTAAACATATCCCCTGTGAGGATACATGTCACACAAATTAATAATAAAGGATTCCGAATGAATAAATTAGTGCCAACAACACATCAAATCCATGCAAAATATATACAAACTTTACATTATTTACAATAAAAGTTTTCCAGAGCCGAGAATAATTTTTTTTTGTTCGGGGTCGTTGCCTGTTCTATTCAATTTGGTCATATCGATCAATCAATGCTCATAATAGTACTCCTCCACAGAGTAATAAGGTATATCAAGAAAATAAGATTTTGTTCGTTTCCGAAAATTGGCCAAGGAAGTTATAGATTTTAATTAACCTGGAAGATGATTGTAAATTTTTTTAGCATTTTAAATGATGGACTTCTTTATCAATTCAGAGTAAGGTATAGGCAGATGAACATGATGTCTCTAAGATCTAGTGGCATACCTGTGCTGTGGCACCAAGAGTACGGCATGAAAATACTTGTGAATGAAGCTCACAGATTCAAGCAAATAAAAAGCAGAAAGCGTTAAAATTCTATTCTTCTTGAAATAAGGTTTACAATGCGCTTTTTTTGTTGGTGTCTAGTTGTGAAGTATTACATGAACCCCAGAAGGGAAGACCATAACGAAGATGAGATTCGAACAATGCAAAATAGGCTGCCGTATCTAATTCTCCTGAAATGGATTTAATGGCGAAACAAGCCTATGATAAGACGTGAACATGCTGTGAAAATTTGAGATTGTTGTCGATAAGGAGGCCAAAAAATTTGACAGAATGTAATATTTTAATGGCATAGTTTTGCATTAGTAGTTCCTGGGAGTTATCTCTATAAAACAGGGCGACGGTTTTTTTCAACACTACACCTCCTTTTTTATTCTTCTGAATAGTGTTGAAACACCCACAATAGGCTGGGGAATATGTCATTATATTTGAAAATATAACAAAAAATAAAGATAGAAAAACAATGTAGTAACTGAACATTTCAAAATATCGACTACACAAACAGAGTCACTATAAAGCATGCAATAAAACAAACAAATAATCATATTTCACAAAACAGGCATTCTTGAAAGGACAACATATCAGAAATCCTCATGACTTTGATGCTCCTCGAAACCTCTCCCTAAAAATAGTTTTCCACTGTATAATATGTCCTACTAAAAAGGAAGCTCCTGATCATATTATCAATGACATCGAAGCTAAGTTCCTCATGTCCGTTGGCATGGTTTTGTGAAGCTTTAATATATTAAAGTCACCATTTCTCTGCAAGTAACCAAAATTATATCTTTCACATACCAGATCATCTCTTCAGCAGGTATAATATGTGTGATATCTTATACATTCCCCAAAAAAAGCCCTGTACCTATGAACAGAGAAGATAGCCTTATATAAAAACAGACATGAAGAGTCAGTAAAGAACTTCCAATAGAATAGTGTTTAAAACTAGTATCCCGTGTCAGCCCCAGCATAAATTATCAATTATTATAGTAATTATAGTTAGAGTGGATAATAGCAATCCTGTGATACGACTAAAAACTATCCAGAGATAAGGGAATGAAAATCAAATAACTCAACTTGTACAATCCGAGAATTATGATCACTGCAAAGAAAAAATAAAACATCTCAAACAAGGTGCGCATGAACGCAATGAAATAGAGTTGCATAAGGTAAAAATTTGTTTGTTGCTTTAATAGAATCTAGGTGAGCCTGAAAAAAATATGCTTCCACGCTACTCCTACATCAGGTCCAGAGAGTTCCACATAGTAAAAACTCAATTTATCAGCCTCAGCTTAAACAAATTAACTGTGAAAAGGTCCTCAAAATTCTGAAAATAGAGATGGGATCGCCGCGATTCAATCTATACATTTCTCTGTTGAGGTTGAAGAGTATCAGGCAATGCTCGTAATTAGGTCTAGTGATCCGTATGGCATTCAACAAGCTCTTCTCTGAACATTCTCAATGAGATTTTGGTCCCTCACGAACGCAAGACACCAAACGGAGGAATCGAACTCAAGCGAAGGTCGGATATACATCTAAGAGATCTGTTTTTGTAGTATGAACGTTCTTTCAAAGTACGGAGATCTTGCCCCACATTTGTATGATGGGCCGTCACTTAATCGACATCCGTCGATAAAACCCTTTCGGCATAGCAGTGCGAGTACCCTTCTCTATAATTTTTGATCTTGTTTTCTGTAATCATGATATGAAAGGCGAATAGAATAATAGCCTTTTTATTAGTTATTAACTACACAGTAAAGGAAACACAAAGTTAGTATAAAAAAACATATGCAAGAATAAGTGAAAAAACGGAAACGTAGGTATATTATTTCACCTACATTCTTAATGTGAAGAAATCGGATATTGCTTGAAGCAATACATTAGTACTTACTACATATTTTATTCACTATTTTTATTGAATTATAAAATTTTATAATTAGGCTTATAACTCAAACATTAAATCTGAGAGTTTTTACGGAAGAATAAAAAGAAAGGCATAATTTGTTTCTCGTATGTAATAATAATATAGTTGATATACAATATATATATATATGTAAAAATAAATATATATATATAAATATATAATAATATATATATTATATATATATATATATATATATATATATATATATATATATATATATATATATATATCAACATAACTAAACTAATTAAACATGAAACATGCACAAATTAGCGATCAATACATATAAACAAACGAAAGATTGAAGAATAGTAATATTTCAAATGTTCAATCATTAATTTGAATGAATTTACGTCATTTTAGAGTTCCTGTCTGGTCCCTTTTCGAGTAGGTATGTCAATAAATAAACGAACATTTTTTCGTAAAGTTCCTATATATGGATTTGTTTAATATATTTAACAATTTGGTACTATTCTCAATTTTGCCATAAAATATTGGAACCTTTCCTGTGCTGGAAACATATTCTATCCCTTTTCTTATATATTATATATATATATATATATATATATATATATATATATATATATATATATATATATATATATACGTATATATTATATATATATATATATATATATATATATATATATATATATATATATATAATATATACGTATATATATATATATACGTATATATTATATATATATATATATATATATATATATATATATACAGTGGCGTACATAGCTTTTTGCGATGGGGGGGGATATGACTTTGTGTAAAATTCCATAAGATTTTCGTCTGAAGTTTTATTTGTTGATAAAAATAATCATTCATGTAGGTAGTACGAAACAAGCAGAAAAAAAAATTTCCTTGACGAATTAAATATTTATTCCACACTTTCAACAAACGAGAACAGCGGTGTGGCAGTAAAAAAAATTTGAAAAATTTTTGATAAAACTCGTCAGTTTTGATGAATTTATCAGCCGCTTTGTCAACTTCGTATAATTCATGCTTGAAAAACACGGTAGCCCAGCGGTGCGATGTATCGCTTGTAAATAGAGGATTGTGGGTTCGCGTCCCTCCTTGCTTTTGAGTGCAGTGTATGTCCGGAATTTAGTAGTTCATTAATCTGTTGGGTAATGACTTAGATTCAAGCCCATTGGCCTTTCGGAACCGGCGTTAAAATGTAGGTTCCTGGAGTTAATAAAAATAGTCTAGTCAACAAGTGCTTTTTTGATCCACTTTTTCCAGCAGTTTCAGAAAAATAAAAGCAAAGTGTTATTCGATTTGGGGTAGCATGTAGAAGTTTTTTGAGAAAATTAAAAATTCGCAAGCGAAAATTGTGGAAGTTATAAATAATACACCTACTGAAAAAAAGGGGATTGTTTTTTTGCCAATATGTCAAAAAATAATTGAGATTTTTTAAATCTGAAGAAAGATTCGAAAAGAAGAAGAAATTTCCCAAAAGAAAAACTCAACTTTCGGAACTGTAGAATCAATATTCATAATTTTCTCAGAGAGATAAAAATACGGCTGAAAAGGGGTAACTTCGTTTGGGCAAGTCACACCCATTTAGGATACTTTAACAATAAACATTATTTAACCATATAAAATATGAAAAGTTACTGAATCGGTGAATGAACAATAATCCATTGATAATAGAAATTTTTTATTAGTTATGCAATAGTTAATTAACATTTTTTTGGTGCTTGAACATGAAAATTGTGGTAACTATTCAAGTATAGATAAATCTGAGATTTTTTCATTCTTGGAGCTATTAAAGTAAATCCCTGTTGAAAAGATAAAAAATTTCAATTTTTCAATTTTTTATTAACAGTTTACGTAGTTTTGCATAATCAAAATGAATTTTTTTCATGAATTTAATGGTCCGTTTTTTATTATCGGAAGCTACATGGAAATGGTTGTTTTCAATGTTCATCTCCTATTCTTTAAAAAATTGATATAAATAAATGCGTTGTTTATAAGAGAATCAGGAAAAAAAGTTATGATTAGAGTGTTTAATTTTGCAACTAAGTAAATTGTTAGTAAAATACTAAAATATCAAATTTTTTAACGGGGATCTATTTTGAGGTCTTTCGAAACTAGCTCCAAGAAAAGAAAAAAATATCAGATTTATAGTTTAACAGTCAACACACTTACAATATTCTTGTTCAAGCAGCAAAAAACTATTGCATAACTAATGCGCGAAAAATAGCGATAAAAATTTGTTGTCGCTGGATTATTGTTCATTCGCCTATCCAGTGAGAACCTGAAATTTTTCATTCCTTAATTTCCATATTTAATATAGTTAAATGATGTTTATTGTTGAAGTGTCCCAAATGGGCGTGATAGGAAATTTCCTCCTTTTTTTGTATCTTTATTTAGATATCAAAGTATCTATCAGTTCTTGAGATATTTGAAGAAACAAACTGTTCTTTTTCTTTCAGTAAATTGTTTATCACTTTTACAATTTTCCCGAACGGAACTTAATTTTTTTCAAAAACTTTCTACATGCTATTTGCTCATATTCTTCCGAGACTGATGAAAAAAGTTGAACACAGAAGCACTTGTAAACTAGACTGTATTCTCATGATTAGTAAATCTTTCTCCAAGATTCATGATGTAGAAGTCCAGACATCGCAAGAAAATTTTTACTAACTCGACAATTTTTATTAACTTCGAAATATTATGGAATAATTAAATTGACAATCAAATACAAAATTCAGTCCTATTTTTCAGAGCTCATATTTTGATATCTACTCTATACATTAAAAAATATTCGAAATATTAAATATTGATTGAAAATCATCTATGAGCAGAAGTCACGCTCCTCGAATGTAAACAGGAATTTAATCGTTCACTAGGGCCAAAAAACGCGTTTGAAAGAGAGTAAATGGCTGAAATGGAAAATTTTATGTATCTACGAAGGAAGAAGTCCACTAAAACCTCATCGCACTTCTTCTCTTTCCAAATTTTATACTACTTATACTATTGAATAAAACTGCTTTAGATATAATACTACACCATTAAACCAAAGCACCAGCACTATTGTTTAATAGTAAGTATAGTATACAATTTAGAATGAGAAGTGCGTGGAGATTTTGGTTGACTTCTTTCTTTCGAGATGAAAAATTTCCATAAGAGCCATTTGAACTTTTTAAACACTTTTTTGCTCATAGTGACCGATTAAACTTACTAATTCAACATTGAATAAAATATGCTCAAAACTACCAGTTACTTTATAATGTTAAAATTATGTCCATTCCTGATTGGTCGGCCTGTTCGAAGCGCGGAAATTATACAATACTCAATTGCACAGCCGTCACAAAAACATATCTAGGTGATTTCTTAGTAAAATTTCATGTAAAGGTACTCAAATACGTACATAGATACGAAGATTTCTATTCAGTTCTATTATAACTTTCGAAGGCTCATGGGGGGGGATTGATCCCCTTGATCCCCCCCCCTATCTACGCCACTGTATATATATATATATATATATATATATACCGAAGGGTTATGTACTGGATAAGTCCACCATATGGCTTTGTGGACTGTTAATATACTACAATGCTTAAAATGGTATGTTATCGATATTGTGTTCTGGGACCTTCTTTTAACACACTTGGTTCATCACATAATACTTATGAAATACCAGAAAGAACGAATCAGCTGAATCATTTATAAGGAAACATATATATATATATATATATATATATATATATTCAAAAAAAAAAAAAATAAGATAACCTGTTCGGTCAATCAATCTGGAATGTAATATTAAAGAACATAATTATATATAAGATAGTACAAAGTTGAAGACATTGAAAAAGGTCAAACCAGACCGAAACATGTGTATGTCTAAGAAGTAAACAAAAAATTTTTAATAACAAATGCTTTCATCTATATTTCAATAAGCACTTTAAACTCAAGAACAAGAAACCCAAAAATATATATATAAAAAATATATATATATATATATATATATATATATATATATATATATATATATATATATATATATATATAATTTAAATATATATATATATATATATATATATATCTATAAATATATAAATATATATTAATATATAAATATATATATATATATATATATATATATATTATATATATATATATATATATATATATAATGCCCATCATACCAATATATTTGCTGTGCTATTTGGGGGCTTGAAATGTTTTTATGTAAGACCCAATTTAGAAATTCTATATTTTGTAGGTATTCAAGGTTTTTCATATCTTCAGTCCCTCAAAATTGACTCATTATCAGGAATTTTTATAAAAAAAAATTAGGAGAAAATAACGAGAAAACGCTGCGTCTCAACGTTTTTTCTATTCTATGCTATTAAGGAATTCCTGATGATGAATAATCACATAGTACATAAAACGTATTCCATCTTTTATTACTTGAACAACTTATCATTAGTAAATTAGTAAATACCATAATAAGTTGAGGCGGCCTTTTCAGAGTCTATCCTACCAATCAAGTTCTTATAAGTAACCTAAAGAGGTTTATAGGTTTACTATATCTCAAATGGCCATAACAAATTTTCTAAGAATCAAGGTAACATGAAGGACTATACGTCTAAAGGCACGAGCCATTCTGTCGGCATCTCTTCATTTTCCTCCAGTTGCGGTGTCGTGTTGCTCCATTATTGCCACCATTGTGTATATTTATACGGATAGTGAGATTATGCTATTTTCTTGGTACATACGTAATCGCCTTACAAAAAGATAAGTAAGATTGGCCTGTTTGCTTACGATTCACAGAACATAATAATCATTTTACGGGTATTATAGTATTACATTTAAATAGAGTCTAAATAGTAATGCTCTTTTGGCGGCCCCTGACTACTGTTAAAGTATCGCTTACATTAGTTGCATGAAGCAAGGGCATCGTATACATTATTAATATTATGACAACCACCGCAGGATATTCTCTCCCTCTCCCTCTTTCTCTCGCCGTGTAGGCAACAAAAATACAGCAGTAGGTACAGCCATACAGTATGAATATGTATATATATATATATATATATATATATATATATATATATATATATATATATATTATATATTATATATATATAATATATATATATATATATATATATATATATATATATATATATATATATATATATATTATATATATATATATATCAGGGGCGGCTAGTCAAGGGAGGCTAAGGAGGCTAAGCCTCCTCAATAATATTCCGTGTATCACTAAAATATTATATTGAATAGTCAGCATTCAGCATATTCATATTAATCATAATCATATTATTTTATGCACCTACCTTCCTTTCAACCTACATTATATTATATAATTTATTAATTACGATAGAGGGTATTTACATTTACTGAATTTCATTCATTTCAAGATTTGTGGCAACGCTGCGGAGGCATGGAAAGGTATATTCTCAACGTTCATTATGCCTGCCATAGAAAAGCAAACAACGGTGCAAATACTCCGAATGAATACTTCATTGCAATAGAAAAGCAAAACACATGTAAATGGCAACACCGATCGAGACCCAGTCTTATACAATGTCGACCAATCACAACTATAGAATTTCGCGTGACATCGAGTGAATTCGTTTTAAATCGTAGTGTGATCGTATTGTCTAATGGCCACCGTGTTTACTTATATAGCACTCGTATTGTTTTAAAATGAGATTGGTTACTGAAATTAATTTCAAAAATTTCAATGGTGACTTAGTGAAATATTTGTTATCCCATAACTTTAGTGTACTAAGTTATGATGATAAAGTTTTAATAAAAACATTGCGACCTACCCCTGAATTAAACAATTTGGTGCAGCGTAACAGAAAACAAAACCGCGGTTTTAATTCACGGAATTATGAGAGACATCCTTGCCTAACCGGATCACAGGTAAAAAATAAATTATTTTGTTGGCAGTGTTTACTTTTTACTAGTGAAAATGTCTCTGTTTGGGGCTGCTTAGGATTTGAGGATTCAATTCTATACCTAGTTGAAAGTGAGGAATTTTTCACCGATAAAGTAACTTTAAATACAGCACGCGGATTAATATCTTACTTACAAGATAAGGAATTTAATATATTTTTTAAACATCTTTAAATTAATTTTTGAACAAACAGAAATAGTTTTTCAAATCTTAGAGCACAAGTTTTCAGATGTAATTTACTCACGAAATCGGCTCAAGTTTCTTTTGGAAAAAATTTCAGAATTTCGTGCAGAAGTTTATTTTAAAAAACTAAATTCTGTATTTCAAACTACTGATGATACGACTCAATTTAGCCCAAAACGAAAGAAATTCAGTTACGCAGATATGGAGCTTTTATGAAATTTTGGATACTATTAGGGGTCAAATAGAAATAAGGTTCTCTGATTTGAAAGAACTGCATTTTTTTTTGAAATCACCTTTATTCATTAAATCATAATAATTTCTTTACATAATTAAATGTTACTTCTAAACATTGCCTGAGAGCAGTGGTATCGATGTATTTAAACATACAGAAGTGTTTGAAAAATATTGAATTAAATTTAGATATAATTGTAATAAAAGAACTGCATTTCTTCGACTTACTCAATAAAAATTTGTTAACCGGATTTTCGGCTAATTTTCCAGATAACCTTTTGGAAAATTTATGTCAAAAATACACTTTTTTTGATAAGGTGGCCATAAAAAGTGAACTGTGTGTTGTTTATAATGACAATGAAATTTTGGGGCAAAATGAAAATCATGTGGGGACTATTAAATACCTTTTTGATGATGATTTGAATCAAGATTTACCTCAAGTTTATAAACTTGTCTAATTGTTTCTATCCCGGTGCAATCGGCTTCCGTAGAGCGCTCGTTTTCCACTCTTAAGAGAATTGAAACTTATTCACGAAATTCAATGAGCTAGGATCGTTTGAAAAATATTAGTTTGTTGTCTATTGAGAAGGAATTGGTAAAACTTTTGGCGAAAGACAACACATTTTATGAGGATATTATAGATCATTTTGCTAACGTTAAAGATCGGAGAATCAATAATATATAATAACTTTTTATTTGCTCTCACCAGCTGTTAACAAATTCGTTAAGTAGGTAGGTACCTATTTTGTGAAAGAAAAAAAAATTTGATGAATAGATGAATTGATTAATTGGCTGAGAAGAGTTTTTGTGAATATTGTAAATAGGAGTTGTAGGTCTCAAGGTAGACACTCGAAAGTGAAAACAAATTAATAGCTTAGGGTGCTTGTTTTACTTTGATTTTCTTTAAATTATAAGGCGGTTGACCTTGAAATCCTAAAAATTTTCGCCTATGGTGTATTTTTTAACACCTCTTGTAGCCTCCTCAAACCAAAACCTCACGAGCCTATATATATATATATATATATATATATATATATATATATATATATATATTCATTCGAATTGTTGTTGACTGTGAACTATTTCTAATCTTTTGATAATTATTAGCAATAACAGGCTTGTTGAATCTCAAAAAACTCGATTTTATTAAAAAGTTGACGTTTCGCCACGACATTCGTGGCTTTATCAAAACTTTTGAAAAAATTGAAATTTCTCTGACATTTATTGATTTGAAAAAATTTGAATAGAAAAAGACTAATATGTCTCACTAAAAATTTTTTCGGCTGTGGCCGTTCTTTGTTATTTATTACGTGCTATTCAGTCCAATATTAACATTCAAATCTGTTATTATTAGATGGGAAGGGAACCACAGAAACCTTCACCCACGTAATGTACAAATGAGGTTTAAAATATTTGATTGTTGCCTTTAAAAAGACATTACTTGTAATTTTGGAGATCAACTTTTTGTTTTTTGAGATTCAACAAGCCTGTTATTGCTAATAATATATATATATATATATATATATATATATATATATATATATATATATATATATATATATATATATATTATAATAATATATATATAATAATATATTACATTTATGAAGTTTTAAGAGAAAAACCTCCTTTTTTTAGTATGTAAAATTTGAATCAAATTCCAACAAAATTAATTCTAGTCCTAGATTTTTATATGCAAGATTTGAATCAAATGAATGATTCCCAAAAATTTAATTCAAGTTCTCGATTTGGACTCACACAAAATTAGTCTTCCATTTTCATGAGTAAAATTTGTATAAAATTAATGATTCCCACAAAATTCATTCTAGGCCTTCAGGCATTGATTTTGATATGTGAAATTAAATGAATGATTTTCACAAGATGAATTCTGGTGCTCGATTTTTCGGGTTCCGTACCCAAAAGGTAAAAACGGAACCCTATTACTAAGACTTCGCTGTCTGTCCGTCCGTCTGTCTCAAGAACCACGACAGCTAGACAGTTGAAATTTTCACAAATTATGTATTTCTGTTGCCCCTATAACAACAAATACTAAATACAAAATAAAATAAATATTTAAGGGGGCTCCCATACAACAAATTTAACAATAATAGCAACATGTAGACACTCGAAATACTCACAAAATACTCAGTTATATTTTTACTTTAATGAGAAATAATGAAATTAAAATAAAATAAATATTTAAGGAGACTCCCATACAAAAGCGCCATTTCTTGCCTATTTTTTCTCCATATCAATAAACGGTAAGAGGTAGGCACTGTATTCACAGAATACTTGATTGTATATTTACTTCAATAAGAAATAAATAATTAAAATAAAATAAATATTTAAGGCCGGCTTAGTCAATGGTACGGAACCCTTTGTGCGCGAGTCCGATTCGCACTTGACCGATTTTTATGTTTAAATTAGAGTCAAATGAATTAATTTCACAAAATTAATTCTTGTCCTTGATTTTCATACGTGAAATTTTAATTTAATGAATGACTAACCTTGATTTTCATATTTAAAATTTGAATGAAATTAATTCCAGTCCTTCAGGCATGGATTTTGATATGTAACATTGGAATAAATTGAATGATTCTAAAAAAATAATTCTGTTTCTCTATTTTTTGTGTGAAATTTGAGTCAAACGAATTATTTCTACAAAATTTGTAACGTGTAAATTCTCCACTTAACTGCAGCGACTGAATTCTACACTGAAATAGGTACCGTGATTCACGCTATCAACCGGCACGTCACTTTTGTTTCCTCTATGATTAATGACCTGCGTATCAAGAGAGTATCGAGAGAGAGAGTTGAATTTGCACGTGAAAGATCTAATACCGTGCTCTCGCCAAATAACTATTGTAGAAGTAACATCGTTAACTATTAGAATTATATTCAATAACTATTGAACGTTTATTCAACATATTAAAGTTATTAAGTATCTGTGGCGTCTGATAGACGCCACGTTGTCTGGAGTTTATAATTTACCCTGGTTGGAGTTCAAAAGATAAACTTGGTTGGAGCTAGAAAGCTTTTCAATTGGAACTCAAAACCACCTTGACGAACCATATTCTACTGAAGCTACGATACAATCTATACTAGGACCACCAAGAATCTAGGAATCCACATAGAAAATAGAACGTCGTTAGAAAATCAAATAAATAGACACAGATAAGTCTCACAATATGTACTAAGAAAATAGTAAATACCTACATTTTACCTTGTTGTTATTACTGTGAACAAATCAGAACCCATATATGTTTAACCAATCCCCCTGCTAGCTTGGGCATAAATATCTCTCAAAAGGGAGGTTGGTTACAAATTAATTCTATGCCTCGATTATCATATGTAGAATTTGAGTCACGAATAATTCCTGATGAAAGTTTAATTCAAGGACTAGTTTTTCTTATGTCAAATTTCAATCAAATTAATTATTGCTGCTAAACTAATTCTAGATATAAGAGAAAGACAATTCACTTTGTTTTTAAACAAAGTAAATTGTCTCTCATTTATATTCAAAAATGTATTATCACAAAGTACCTAACGGACAAATCCATCCAATATTTAATTCTAGGACTTGATTTTCATATGTAGAATTTGAATAAAATAAATGATTTCCATAAAATTAATTCCAGACTTTGATATGTGAAATTGGAATCAATAGAATGAAACTCTCAAAATTAATTATGAGGCTCGATTTTTATCTTGTCAAATGAATGAAAATTAATTTTGGTTCTTGATTTTCATATGTAAACTTTGAATTAAATGAATAACCTCCATTTTCTTATGTTAAATATGAATAAAATGAACGCTTCCCAAAAATTTAATTCTAGGCCTTCTGTCATCGATAATGATTTGTGGAATTGGAATCAATTGAATGATTCCCACAAAATGAATTCTGATGCACGTTCTTGATTTGTAATTTACGAATAATTCCCGAAAATTTAATTCCTAGACTTTCATATGTTAAATTTGAAGAAAATGAGTGATTCCCACAAAATTAATTCTAGGCTTACAAGCCTTGATTTTGAAATTATAATCAATAGAATGATTCTGTCATAATTAATTCTAAGGCTTGCCTTTTTATGTATAAAATTTGAGCCAAATGTATGGTTTATAAATCCAGCAAAATTCTAATACTTAATTTTCATAAGTAAAATTTTAATCAAACGCATGATTCACAAAAAAATTATTGAAGCATTGATTTTATTATGTTGAGTTTGAATCAAATAAATAATTCCGACAGAATTAATTCTAGATTGATTTTTATAAGTAAAATTCTAATCAAATCGATAATTCTAACAAAATAGGCCTTGATTTTCGTGTGTAAAATTTGATTGAAATGATTTTCTATTGTGAAAATAGTTCAGATATTCTGCTTTTGAAATTTTGAAAAGCTCCACCGGTCTATATCTCATCTTATTTGAATACAGAAACAGTAAAAACTAGGTGTTTATGAACTCAAATATAGTAGTAACGAAATTTCAAAAACCAGCATATCTGAAATTGATGAAAAATTTCAATATACCCTATGTGTTTATTTCACAGTATACCTATTATTAAACAGTATATTTTTAGCAGTTTTTCACTTTGAAAACCTGCTTATTAAAATGGGTTCGATTAGCAAAGTTGGACCTAGGACCATGACAGTTGTTCGTTTAATGACTCTTTATGATATTTTGAAGCAATAGGGTTGAAAGTTTGTAAATAGGTAGTTTCGTATGATTTCTTGGATGGAATTGTTTTTGGTTCGAATTGATTGGGGGGTTGACCCCACTGGGGGCAAAATAAATCTTGTTTACACGATAACGGGCGCAATTTTGAAGCAATAGGGTTAAAAGTTTGTAAATAGGTAGTTTCGTATGATTTCTTGGATGGGATTGTTTTTGGTTCGAATTGGTTGGGGGTTGACCTCACTGGTGGCAAAATAAATTTTGATTACACGATAACGGGCGCAATTTTGAAGCAATAGGGTTGAAAGCTTGTAAATAGGTAGTTTCGTATGATATCTTGGATGGGATTGTTTTTGGTGCGAATTGGTTGGGGGGTTGACGCCCCTGGGGGGAAAATAAATCTTGTTTACGGGATAAATGGCGCAATTTTGTAGCAATTGGGTTGAAAGTTTGTAAATAGGTAGTTTCGTATGATTTCTTGGATGGGATTGTTTTTGGTTCGAATTGGTTGGGGGGTTGCCGCCCTGGGGGAAAATAAATCTTGTTTACAGGATAAATGGCGCAATTTTGTAGCAATAGGGTTGAAAGTTTGTGAATAGGTAGTTTCGTATGTTATCTTAGATGGGTATGTTTTTGGTTTAAATTGGTTGAGGGGTTGACCCCCCTCTTGTTTATACGACAGAAGACGCAATTTTGTAGCACTAGGGTTGAAAGTTTGTATCTAGGTAGTTTTGAATGATATCTTGGATGGGATTGGTTTTGGTTCGAATTCGTTGAGGGGTTGACCCCCTGGCAGGAAAATAAATCTTGTTTACACGATAACGATTACAATAGGGTTGAAAGTTTGTAAATAGGTAGTTTCGCATGATATCTTAGATGGGATTAGTTTTGGTTCGAATTGGTTAGGGGGAAGGAATGAATCTTGTTTACATGATAAAGAGCGTTATTTTGGAGCAATAGGATCGAAAGTTTGTGAGTAGATAGTTTCGTATGATATATTGAATGGAATAGGTTTTAATGCGAATTGGTTGGGGGGTTGACCCCCCAGGAAAAAAAATCACAATTTATTGAATATATTTTTCAAAATGGATACGTTATGAAAACCTGCCCTTCTAATGCAGCTCGCTGCGATCGAGTTTTTTCTCTTTGATTAAGATACTTCATAAGTTCCTTGAATGTTTTTCTCAATACAGTTGATACAGACTCTTCTCAAATATAACATCGTTCAATTAGTCATTTCCTACTTTATTTGGGAAAGTTATTTAAATCTAAGAATGCTTGATGACGGACGAAAAGATATGAATGTACTATGTGAGTATTTTTTTTTGGCTTTTAAACGAGAATAAATTATTGTTTTTAATTTAGGGGTTAAGAGTTTGTACAAGAAGACAAACAAACCTGATGAAAAAATACGGCCTCAGTCTATGCTACTCACGATTATTTTTCTGAAGAAAAAGAAAATTTGCAGTTTACTTTATGTAGTAGGTAATTTAACAGTGAAATTTGAAAAGTGTATTTTTCATTTTGATTAATATCCTTTATAAGTTCTTTGAATGATTTAGTGAGACTTTTTTTAAATATAACATCGTGTCCTGTTTATTTTATTTGTGGCAAGTTATTTCAATCTAACAATGCTCGTTAAAAAATATGATATGAACTATGTGTGTCAGTGCCGGATTAAGCCAGTGCGGGGCCTGTAGCAAATTCGGCCAAGGGACCCTTGGTTTGCTTTAGGTTCTCAAGTTTATGGTATTAAATTCAGATTAGAGAATAAAACCGAAAATGTGTGTTTAAATTATAAGATGGTTGACTTTGAAATCCTTAAAATTTTCGCCTATGGTGTATTTTTTAACACCTCTTGTAGCCTCCTTAAACAAACAGCTCACGAGCCGCCACTGATATATATATATATATATATATATATATATATATATATATATATATATATATATATATAAATATATATATATATATATACATATATATATATATATAATATATATATATATATATATATATATATATATATATATATATATATATATATATATATATATATATATACTTATATATACAGTGCCGGATTAAGCCAGCGCGGGGCCTGTAGCAAATTCGGCCAAGGGACCCTTGGTTTGCTTTAGGTTCTCAAGTTTGTGGTATTAAATTCAGATTAGAGAATAAAACCGAAAATGTGTGTGCGTGACAACCCGGAGCGGCTATGTAGGAACACGTATATCTGTGCGTGTAATGATAACAGTTTTTGAAATAAACTTTATTTCTTTCTATATTTTTTTTATAACTTTTACAAATCAAACTGGTTGGCTTTTTTTAACTTTGGTGATGAAATAGTTAGTATATGATTTTGAATATTCATTAGGTACAATCAAAGCTACATACGCACAATTTATATTTATGTAAATAAATGACATCCATGATACTTGTGAAAGCGCTATTTGAGCCAATTTGCCAGCTGATTGGGTTTGAGCCATGAAAACTGACAAGAAACTTGGGCCACTCTTTTTCATTCGCCAAGGGGTCACAAGTGTTGGTGTTACAATAATATGGTGGAATGTAAACTGATGCAACTAAAATACAATGCTAGACTAACATCTAAAGAGCTTTGTACAGGTTTTTACGTTGTGCCAAATATAAATGTAAATCAAATTCTAATAGTTTGATAGTCAATAGAATCCCATTTTATTTGTTCGGGTTTTACGACTAGCTCGATAGATGACAATATCAGGGAATTCCCCTGTTAGTTTTGCAGTGCTAACGCTATAAACTTGCGTGTAGTGCAGTGCAAGTAGTACAAACACATAAAATTGTGCGGCCAGCGCTAAATTTTTAGAAATTTGGTACAACTTAAAATTATTGTAGATTTTGACACCAACGTTTCTCGTGGTGGGTGTTATACAACCTATGCCTACGATTTAACGTGACAAAATCGAGTTTTATATTTTTAGGTGTGAGTAAGGCATAGCCTAATCGCTTCGCGTTTAAGAAATGCAAGATATTTTACGCTTATCTAAACTTATTTTTTTTTACTGTCAGACAGGCGTTGGAGCTCGGGGCCCGTAGCATTTGCTACTCTTGCTACGTGCCTAATCCGGCACTGATGTGTGTATTTATTTTCTGGCTTTTAAAAGAGTATAAATTATTATTTTCAGAAACATTATTGAATTTGTACATTTAGAGTCTAAATGTCTAAAATTTAGAGCATTCCTAAGATTTTTATTGATTTTTATCTAACTAACGACCGCTTCATTTAATATATTTCCATATTTAACTTCACTGCAGTTTTAAAGTATCCTTTTAAGCTACAGTTCCACCAAAATGATCATAAATGTTCCTCAAAATTTCTTTATGTTTCGGCAACAAATATTGACTGTTACTACTTGTCACCCTTCAAGCTACGATTTCACTGGAGGAACATTTTTGTTGCTGTTGCATGTTTCCGCCAATGTTCTGAAATCTTCCTAGATGTCCTTAAAATCTCTTAATTTTTCAGCAACAAATGTTGAATGTTCCTACTTGTCGCCAGTTTCCATTTTGAACGGTAAACTCCAAAATAAAATAGGAAACATTCGTGTCGCAGATTTTCAGTGTGCAGTGAAGTACGAAAACGCATAAATTTAATGCTATGGTTCCACCAGAGGAACATTTTTGTTTCTGTTGCTTGTTTCAGAAAATGTTCCAAAATATTACTAAATGTTCCTTAAACTTTTTTATGTTTCGGCAACAAATGTCGATTGTTTCTACTGAATAATATGCAACTATTGACAATTTAAGCTGCTTCAGTGGAAACAAGAAATGTTGCCATAAGTTTCTACCCTTGGCAACAAGGAGAAACATTCAGCAACAAAATGCTCCTCAATGTTCTTCTGACGTAGGGTTGCCATCACCTGAATTGCCGATGCCGGACAAAAATTTTAAAAACCCCGGACATTTCTGTGAAATTTTGTTTTTCCCCGGACACCCCGTAAAATTTTTTTTAATAAAATAAAACTTCGTGTATATTTTAATTTTTTAATTTATTTAAACTTTAAAACGCTTGCTTGCCATATAAACAGAACAACAGAAAACAAATAAAATTCTATTATACACAGTTTACAGTTTTCTCTTTTTTTTGGCATCATCAAATATTTTTAAAAGTCGGAAAAGCGTATATGTATTTAGCAAGTTTCTCTCCTCCATCGCTGCGACCCTAGCGAAAAAATCACTCTACATTAGCATTGTGAAATATTAGTATGCAATTTTGAGCAGTTAATATATAGATGTTTCGAAAAAATTCGGCTACAACTGGTTTGCATTTCGTAGCTCATCTCCGTCACTGACACTCAAACTTCACACACCCGGACACAAAATTTGTCCGGGTTTTACCCGGACATATTTTGAAAGCCCCGTCCGGACGACCCCCCCCCCCCCCACCCCCCCCCCCCCCCACCCCCCCCCCCCCCCACCCCCCCCCCCCCCCACCCCCCCCCCCCCCCACCCCCCCCCCCCCCCACCCCCAGGCATTTTAGGAAGATGCTTTGAAAAAATATCGAATTTTCAATTTTATCTAATTGAACCTATCTTTAAAATTAGGTCTTGAATACTTCAAAACGTTTTTACATTTCTAAATTTGGCCGAAAGTATGCCAACAACCGTGAATAGTCCTGAAAATGTCCTGAAAGTGTTTATATTTGTTACTCAAATAAGAAAAGTGGGGTGTAGTTTTATTGTAACTTTATCAAGTCATATAATGAGTTAATCTTCAGAATAACAACAATATAATGTGTTGGTTGTTTCTTTTTTTATAGTAAGTACCTAATTTGTAATTTTTCATTGAAAATATAGAAAATTTATAGAATCGTTGCGATCGTTTGAAGTAATTATCAATCATCAACAAATAAACGTTGACTATTCAATAAAGTTGGGGTTCTGACTCAAATGGCCTGTTATTGCTAATATAAAAGTCTAGTAAATAAAAATACAAGATAGGCAAGAATAATGTAAATATATATATATATATATATATATATATATATATATATATATATATATATATTTATATATATATAAATATATATATATATATATATATAATTGTTAAGGTTAGACGACTGTCTAAGTTACGGGAGAAAATGCTTAATCAGGAATGCAGAATAAGGGCTGATTAAAAGAAAACTCATGTTTCTGTTCAAGCTTACGAGTAATTATGGGCTCTTCATCAGGAACTCTACAATAATAATCATAAAGATATAAACAACATTAAGAATGCCTCTAAAAAGATATTACTTACGAAAAATGAGGTTGAACGCAACAGGTGGAAACCGTATAAACTTTTCGCCGACATCAAAAAGATAAGGTTAAAAACCAATCACAAATTAAAATTAAATAATAACATGAGATAGTGTAAAATGACAAATTATACAAGAAAACGTGAGAGAGGACCGTTAAAACTTTACTTAAAAAGAAAAATGCGAGAAAGAACTCCCAACTGACAAGTGACGCAGCAGCGTGGGACGCCGTTAGTCGTCTATGGAAAATAAAACAGTTGACAGATTATTGCCAACCTTAAGAATTCGATGATTAGTAAGGTGTGCCAACCCATGAAAAATCACTATGAAACAGAACGGAGAAAAGAGTTTTCAGTTGGAGAAGGGAGGTTTAACAAATATGCATAAAAAACACTAAGATTAGCGATATCAGTCCTGGCATTCATAGCATTAGGTTCTCTAACGATGGAAGACATTTCCAGGAAACATCTCTTTTTTAATTAGATTCATGCTCCAAGATACTAACACCACCATAATCAGGAATGTGATCCTCATCTAAATAGTTACTATAAGTGTAGAAGATTTTTGAGAGAGAACCCCCACTTGAGAGTAGTTCAATCTGATAAGATGAAAGTCACGGTTGTCATCACACATGAACAGTATACTTCTCTATCACTTAACATCTTGAGTGACACAACTTATTACCATCCACTTAATAGAGACCCATCCGGTACCATTCAGCAGAAGGCTAATAAATTAGTATCAGACTTGGAGAGGAGGGGTTGGATCCCCAAGGGGGAAGGTTCCCATTACAGAGTTTATAATGGTGTTTGCAATAAGTTTTATGGACTTCCAAAGATCCACAAACCTGTCTTACAACTTAGACCCATCATTTCTGGTATTTATAGCCCTAATAGAGGTATAGCTCAGCTTGTCACTAATATACTCACAATTTCATATAACTCTGATAATAATTTTTTCGTTAAAGATTCTTTTCAGTTTAGTTCCTTCATTAATGAATTCCAACTCCCTCAAGATTACAAAATTATCAGTTTGGATGTTATTTCCCTCTTTAATAATATTTCTGATGTGTTAGCAAAGACTAGCATTGTTAAGCATTGGAATGAGATTTCGTTACATTGCAACATTCCACAGGATTGTTTTCTCAGATTAATAGAGTTTTTGTACGATACCACAGTTTTTAGTTTTAACAATAATTTTTATAAACAAATTTTGGGCATGCCTATGGGTAGTCAAGTTTTTCCTATTATTTCACAATATGTCATGGATGATCTCATTGAATCTTGTTTAGACCAGTTACCTTTTAATATTCCTTTTTTGAAAAAGTATGTAGATGATATTATTTTGAGTGTCCCTCAGGATAGATTGCGGGAGGTCTTGTTGGTTTTTAACTCGTATCATGAGTCATTGAAGTTAACTATTGAGGAGGAAGATGAAGGATGCAGTGTCCCCTTCTTGGATACTAAAGTTATCAGAAGGAGTGACAATTGTATCATTACAAGTTGGTATACCAAACCAGGTGCTTCTGGTAGATTCTTACATTATGATTCTTACCACCAACACAAACAGAAAATCAACCTCGTGATTGGCATGAAAAACAGAGTTGTGAGAACCAGCCACACCTCCTTACGCAACCTAAATTTCTGAAAAACTTGCACATCTTTTTGTTAATAGCGGTTATCCAAGTAAGTTGGTATATGGACTAATGTTCAGGAGAGCTACCATTGACGTTTTTTCCTTCGGACAATGTTCCACCTGATCTGAGATCACAAAACTCTAAATTCTTTTTTTCGTTACCGTATATTCATTCAATGGTTCACAGTTTCAGAAAAATTTTTTCAAGATTTTCCCTCCATTAATATTTCTTACAAAAATCAACTCATGTTAATAGTATTTTTTCAAAGTTAAAAGATAGGGACCCAATTTTAGAACAATCTAATGTGGTTTATTGCATACCTTGTTCACAATGCGACCTCAAATATATTGGTCAAACTAAACGGAAGCTTAAGGACATAATTTGCTCACATAGGGGAGATGTTAGAAATTCAAAAATTACTTGCACCTTAGCAAAACACGTTTTAGATGAGGATCACATTCCTGATTATGGTGGTGTTTAGTGTCTTCGGAGCATGAATCTAATTTAAAAAAGAGTGTTTCCTGGAAATGTCTTCAATCGTTAGAGAACCTAATGCTATGAATGCCAGGACTGATATCGCTAATCTTAGTGTTTTTTATGCATATTTGTTAAACCTCCCTTCTCCAACTGAAAACTCTTTTCTCCATTATGTTTCATAGTGATTTTTCATGGGTTGGCACACCTTACTAATCATCGAATTCTTTAGGTTGGCAATACTCTGTCACCTGTTTTATTTCCATAGACGACTAACGGTCGTCCCACGCTGCTGCGTCACTTGTCAATTGGGAGCTCTTTCTCGCATTTTTCTTTTTAAGTGAAGTTTTAACGGTCCTCTCTCACGTTTTCTTGTATAATTTGTCATTTTACCACTATCTCATGTTATTATTTAATTTTACTTTGTGACACGTATTGGTTTTTAAACCTTATCTTTTTGATGTCGGCGAAAAGTTTATACGGTTTCCACCTGTTGAGTTCAACCTTCAATTTTTCGTAAGTAATATCTTTTTAGAGGCATTCTTAATGTTGTTTATATCTTTATGATTATTATTGTAGAGTTCCTGATGAAGAGCCAATAAAGACTCGAAAGCTTGAACAGAAACAAGAGTTTTCTTTTAATCAGCCTAAGGACTGCAAGTACCTGATATATATATATATATATATATATATATATATATATATATATATATATATATATATATAAAAAAGATATATATATATATATATATATATATATATATATATATATATATATATATATATATATATATAGATATATATATATATATATTATATATATATACCGGGTAGCGAGAATGTCTGGCAACAAGGTATTTTCTTTGGAACGATTAAACATATAATTCTCAAATTTTAGGGTTATGCACAGGATTGTATTTTTTGTTTTTCAGAGGTCCTGTCAAACTTGAGTGACGTCAGCATTCAGTGTACCGCCTCCATCTTGAAATTTTCTAAATAGCACCGTAGGTCGAGTGATATAACGTTGAAAAGCTGATTTCTTCCTCTTTTCAAAAATACAGAATATGTACCACATAACTAAAAAAATAAGAGAAACAATGTTCAAAGATATAACAATATGTAATTTTTTAATTCATACTGATTTACAAAAATATTGATAGTTTCCTTAACCATAGGATCTCGAAATATTGGCCACCTGTGTCTTAGCAATAATACAATCTGTATTTGAAGCTTCGAATAGAATTGTTTATCATTTATGGAGAAATTATTTGTATCTCAAGACATTTGAGAGTTTTTGAATCAGTTATGTCTGTTATAAAATGGAGTCAAGTCGTTAGATCTTAATTACATCTCTTCAAACAATCTACCTCTGAGGGAAATTTGATGATTATACGTTTATTCGTCTTAAAAAAAATACCTTGTTGCCAGAATTTCTCGCATATAATATATATATATATATATATATATATATATATATATATATATATATATATATATATATATGTATATACAGGGTGACCCAGAGCTACGTAATCGGTCCATAACTTTTTTGTCATTGAAGATATCCATATGAAATTTTCAGAGCAAATATTACCTGACTAAGTCTATTTTTCAAAATTATTTTGAAGAAAATTGCACTTCCGGTTTTGCCGGAAGCGATATAACCTTTTTTATTTCAAATGGAATACCCTGTATATTTTTTGATTTTCGAATTTCTTATGTAATTTATAATAAAATTGTCATAACATTCTTTATACCTAAAATAAACAGTTTTCGAGTTATTAATTTTTTTCGTAAAATTTTGACAGTTGCGTCTTCAAGAAAAATAGGCTATAACTTCTTCGTTAGTAGGTCTATTGGTATGCGGTTTAGATTTTTGTAACCTTGAAACATTGTTTTATTTATTTCATGTCAAAATTTTCTATATTTCTAATTTATTACTTGATAAAATCTAGGTTGAAGTTGGCAAATTTCAAACGTTAATAACTTTCTTATTTCTAATGGAATGCTATGTATATTTTTGCATTATTGAATTTGCTATTCAATTACCTTTCGATTTGTATAACCATTCCCTATACCTAAAGTTAATAATAACAAAGATATTTTACAATTTTGTAATAATTTATATATCAATACACTTGAGAAATCGACTAGCGAGTTATTTGGACGTATCCATGGATACCAATTACGAAAATTGTTTAAAATTTAATTGTCACCTTTTCTGCTCATTAGGTTTGTAGCACCTGATGCTGATATCCGAAAAGATATTGAAAAAATAGTAATTCTAAGACGTTAATATTCAATAATTATTGTTGTTTATAAACAACATATGTTTGTATTAGACTGATGTCAAATTGCAATGTCAAGTTTGAGTGGTTTGACATTATCATTTTGGTCAGGAGGAGTACATTCGCATGATCCAACAGTTACTCCAAATTATACATTTCAATGTTATACAGAAATAAATCTTGTCGCGTAAAATCCATTTTATTAACTGAAAAAATACTAGAAAAGGTGACACAATTAGATTTTTAATAATTTTTAAAATTGGTATCCATGGATACGTCAAAATAACACGCTAGACGATTTCTCAGGTGTATTGATATATAAATTATTACAAAATTGTGAAATATCTTTGTTATTATTAACTTTAGGTATAGAGAATGGTTATACAAATCGAAAGGTAATTGAATAGCAAATTTAAAAATGCAAAAATATACATAGCATTCCATAAGAAATAAGAAAGTTATTAACGTTTGAAATTTGCCAAATTCACCCTAGATTTTATCAAGTAATAAGTTAGAAATATAGAAAATTTTGACAAGTAATGAATAAAACACTGTTTCAAGGTTACAAAAATCCAAACCGCATACCAATAGACCTACTAACAAAGAAGTTATAGCCTATTTTTGTTGAAGACGCAACTGTCAAAATTTTACGAAAAAAATTAATAACTCGAAAACTGTTTATTTTAGGTAAAAAGAATTTTTTGACAATTTTATTATAAATTACATAAGAAATTCGAAAATCAAAAAATATACAGGGTGTTTTATTTGAAATAACAAAGTTGATATCACTTCCGGCAAAACCGGAAGTGCAATTTTCTTCAAAATAATTTTGAAAAATAGATTTAGTCAGGTATTATTTGCTCTGAAAATTTTATATCGATTTCTTCAATGACAAAAAAGTTATGGACCGATTACGTAGCTCTGGGTCACCCTGTATATACCTATATATATATATATATATATATATATATATATATATATATATATATATATATATATATATTTATATATATTATAGATAAATATGTACATATACAGTGTCCGCCAAAATGTTGGAACCATATGGAAAACTTTTCAGCTAATGATTTCTCAAAAAATTTCATTCTACATAAAAGTTGGTGCATTCTATTCAGTTTGACTAAATAAGTGCATAGCCGTCTCTATCATTGGCATGCAATTAAGCGGGAGTCTGCCGATATTTTAATTTTACTATAGAGTAGAGTGGCATTACTATACAAAATATCGAAAAATGTTATTGAAAAATGTGGCTTTATTTCATCATATTTCTATTACTGTTTTTTTGGACTCACTTTATGATTTTGTTAGATTATTTAATTACTACGGCAGAATGTTTATGTTAATTTACTAATTTATTCCTCAAGGATTATTGTCCATAATTCCCATTAATAATTGGCGCCAATTCATTATAAGACGTTTGTGAAATTAGTAATTGGTGGAATGAATTGGATAACTGAGAATATATTTCAATTCCAAGCAATTTTTTTACTAACAAATTTCGATATCTTATACATAGTAATGTCACTTTACTCTAGAGCAGGCTTTCCCAACCTCAATTTCGCCAAGCCTCCCCGAGCTAAAAATAATATTGTCATTTTACTTATTAATTAAATTATTTATTTTTAGGTATTCTAAATAGGTTAAATACAGATGCAATATATTTACTA
>JARQZK010005062.1:1190000-1285000 GCA_030704885.1 Cynegetis impunctata
AGTAAAAAACTGAAATCTCTCTTATCTGAGCACAACATTAACATTGCTTATCGTACAAGTAATAATTTAGGAAATCATATAAAAAATAATAAATTCAAAGTTCATAAAGATAATGAATCAGGAGTTTATAAAATTAATTGTGGCGATTGTGATAAGTTTTACATTGGTAGAACTTTCAGAAGTTTTCAAACTAGAATTTCAGAACACAAACGTAGCTTTGTTAATCAGAAGTCGGATTCACATTATGCAAACCATTTAATACAAGAAAATCACACATTCAATTTCGATTTTAAAATATTAAATACTGAAAGTAAGGGAATTAAACTTAATTTTTTAGAATCATTACAGATAAATAAATACAAGCATTCCGGTCTCCTATTGAATAGCCAAATCGATCATACTTCAAGCCCCCTTCTTAATCTTTTCAAAATTACCGAACTACCT
Organism: Cynegetis impunctata; assembly: GCA_030704885.1. Taxonomy (NCBI): domain Eukaryota; kingdom Metazoa; phylum Arthropoda; class Insecta; order Coleoptera; family Coccinellidae; genus Cynegetis; species Cynegetis impunctata. Next base: position 1,190,445 of record JARQZK010005062.1, read on the forward strand.
GACTAGCAGTTCAGAATTGGTTTTCCCTTTTCTAATAATTATTTGAAACCATCTTTGTATTTACCACTTCTACATAATTTGTCATTTCTTGTTTTCGATATGACAGAGAATCATAGTTAGTTTGCCATTAGCATCTGAAAAAGGTGAAGTTCCACCGAAACGTGCGTCATGCGTTATTTCTTATAATAAATGTGTAAATTGTTATTTTTAAGTATTGTTTTGAAAAGTAATTTTCCTTCAATTTATTACGTATACGAACTCCCCTAAAAGCGCCATACTGTAAGAAATGACTTCACAAATCCTTTCAGTATCTCTCGGTCTATAAGACGGAACTGTCAGGATTTTTATTCAATGCCAAAGATAACACTTCAAAATTTGAAAGTTCAGGAGTTTACAAGTTGATTTGTCCTGTGTGTAAAGGAGTATGTATAGGCCAGACTGGTCGATCTTTCAAGACAAGATTCAAAGAACATCAACAATCTGTTTTGAAAAATAAAACGGATTCAACGTTTTAAAATCATTGCCGTGAAAACCACCACGCGTTTCCACAAAAATATATAACTTCCAAATTATGCACAAATTACCAAATTAACTTACATAGAATCTTTGGAAATTTTCAAACTCAATCATAATGCAAAAGATATCTTGCTGAACGACCAGATTGGTTTGATATATTCTCCTATATTCAGTGTAATCAAACAATAATGGTTTTTCTAAGATCATTTCATTGTACCAATTTTGAGAAATCCAATCGATTAACCCTTCTTGAAATATGTTCCTCTTGTCTATTTAGGTACCGGCAATAATTATTTCCTATCCGTGAGCGTCAAATCTTTAGTTATGTATTCAGTTCTTAACTCAATCTGCCCGATGATGGTCTAAGTCTAGTGACTAGTATTTTTGTGATAATAAAGGTAGTAAATTCAAACTAAGTAGATAACTTTAGAGGAACATTATTATATAAGAGTTAGTTGTCTATCTTTTAACAATCCATACTGTTCCCTGGCATTAAATTACACCAACGGATCTACAAAACATGAAACAGATTCATGCCCTATCTAAGATATGTAGCAATATATAGCATGTAGTATAGTAGACCTCCCTTAGTATAATCATAAGTTTAAATTAGATACGAAATCGAGTGCCTTTTTAAAAAAGCCGTGAGCAGCAGAGCTCCATCACTGAGATCGTATTTTTCGCGCGAAATGCATCGCGTCGAGATGCGATTCGAACGGATAGAATTATATTTTGAAAAATCACGCTTAAATAGCAAACCGAAATTTAAAAAGATTTCGAAATGCATTTTGGTTGAAGAAAAAAGTTGCAACCAACGAAGGAACGTACCTCACAATCAACATAATCCACGTACCAAATTTTAACCCTCTATTGTGAAAAACTATTCGCGAAGTGCATCGCATACTGATGGCAGATCGAGATTCGAATGGAATAATCAGCACGAAATGCAGCGCGTTTCAAAAAAAGTGTTGAAAACAAAATAGTTATTTATGTACCAAGTGCGCTATATAGTCACGCACGTGGTGCATACAAGATTTAATTTTTCAAGAAAGAATTATTTCATTATAATGAAAAATCGGTTTCAAGATCGGTTCATTGCTCCTATACTTTCCATTTTCCTTCTCATAGTAGGCATGTCATTAACTGATATTTTGACGTTTGTGAATATTCAGTGTATGACATTGCTGCTCTCTTTGGGTAGTCTTATAGAAATAATGGAAATGCAAATGAATTTACCCAAGAATATCATAGAAAATGCAGCCAAAGTTGCGAATAATTCATTGCCGGAGAAATCCAGAGTCGTATACGACAAGGATTATGAAGTATTCAATCAATGGAAGTTGCTTCATTTCTCCTAGTACAATGAGCGGGCGTTATGATCCATAATGCCGGCTCATAACGCCCTAGGGCATAATGAGTGTATTTATAGCAACCGTATCTAAGGTAAAATCAACAAATAACATACCAAACTTCAATCCTCTAACTCAATCTGCAAAAGCTGTGGAGTACGGCAATTTTTCAGAAAATAGGAAAACAGAAATATCTAGATGAAAATGGCGGCGCTTGGAAAAATTTAACCAAGTTTTGATAGTTTCGTTCTGACATGAAACATTTTTCGAAAATCGTGATCTAGTAGTTCTAAAACGGATAGATTAGTATATTGTATAATTAGTGGGAAAAGCATAATATTCCCAAACGACTCGTCGCTACGCTCCTCGTCTGGTAACACAGGAGTTTGGGAATATGCTTTTCCCACGAATTATACATACTATTTTTTCTTCGATCGTTGATTTACATTTAAAAAATTAATTAAAAAATATTTCATTCAAGATGTAATCAAGTAAGTTTAAATAGGTTTCTCTATGTTCATGTTGAAATAGAGAAGTGGTAACCATGGAAATTACTTTGTTATGACAAAAGTAATAGTATATTATTTCATAAGGAGGAGAAGTGTCACTTTTCATGAAAAGTCACTTCTACTCCGAATGAAATATGTTATTTTATTTTCAAACGTTTTGAAATTCCTAAAAATCTGAATATCCATTTTTGGATTGATTCACATTTACGCACATAACTCTATCCACTTACGATCGTTATGAATTATGGAACATTTGCCTAGTTACGGTTGCCACGCAAAAGTGATTCTGACAGATATAAAGTAAAATAATTGATAGTAATAATTCGCAACCTGGTGAGAAGTGGTTGAAAGTGAAAATGACGTTTGAATTGTAGAATTTTTTATTTATGGTTTCCAATTAATCTTTTGCATAGTAACACTTTTCCTTCCGCCGGCCGGAAAAGTGTTGCAACACTTCTCCTCCTTGGCGGAGAAATAGAACTTTTCGATGATCCTGTCAATCGAGAAATGACGTTATTATTGTACGTTTGAAAATAATAGTATATTATATTATAAGGATTAAAAGTGCATATTTTTTTTACGAGCAATATTTGCAGTTGCGAGGCGGAGCGCAGCGCAGCCGAGCAAATGCAAAATTGCGAGTAAAAATAGGCACTTTTAGTCCGTATGATATATACTATTTTTTCTCCAACCAAGTCAAAATTAAAATAAATTTAGTTTTATTCAAAAATCGTTAATAATTTGGTAATAAATTTGAACACCTATTAATTATAACAGCGATAGCAAGTCGGTAGTCATGGATATCTGGTATTGTTGGTAAATATTGATTGTCAAGTAGACGTACTAATCATATAATTTTTGTAGTATTTTTTACGCTGCTTTCAAAATGAATCCCGAACACGTTGAAAATATACCTGCGGATATATTGGAAAGTGCCGATGCAGTATATCTAAATCTTTTGCCACCAAAATCTCGCCAAGTTTATGAACTTGCATATCAGCGATTCATGGATTGGTGTAATGAAAAAAATGTGCAAAACTATGCGGACAGTGTTCTTATGGTGTATTTCTCAAATTTAACGAAGACCGTCAAACCATCCACTCTTTGGTCACAGTATTCAATGCACTGGATATCAAAAATGGTGTAGATATTAGTAAATATTCAAAATTACGAGCATTGTTAAAAAGGCAAAGTGATGGATATATACCTAAAAAGTCTAGGGTTTTTACAAAGGAGGAAGTGGATCGGTTCCTGGAATATATAGTTGCCCAATTAGTTTGTTTTACTAAGTTTGTAAGAGACAATGTTTTTTTCTTCAAATTTCAATTAGAGAGCTCAAATGCAATTACTTTTAGTCCTAGGATTAGAAGAAGCGTTTTTAATCCTAGGATTAAAACTGTTGCCAAGCAACTAGCAAATTTTTGTACGGTAAGGGAATTGATGGCTTTTGCACCTGAAAATAGTACAAAAATGTCAAAATTTTTTGATGGTTGGAGAAAAAATAATTTTAAAGCCGGTTTTGTTCGATTCGTTGTATTTTATAAGGAATTGAAAAAGAATTAGCAAACATGAACACTGATAGCGATTATTTGTTATCTTGCACGCCTCCTGAACTAGTAGAAGCCGCGAACGCGGCTTCACTTAATTTACTTCCGGCGAAATCCAGAGAGAAGTATGAACTTGCGTACCATCGCTTCATGGATTTTTGCAGAAAAAACAACATTGTATCCTTTTCTGAGAATGTACAATTTACGAATTGTAGAAACTGTACAATAAATGTAAATATTAACAACAATTATTGTAAAAATTAAAACCATACTTTGTTTAATTTTATTGTAATAATCCATTTGTAACATTACCGCACGCTACATCAGTGCGGTAAGAATATTACCGCACTGTTATTTTCTAATTGCTTAGCAAACTGCCCACTATTCTGGAATGTTGAGCTTTGCGCATAGAAAACAGGTCAAAATAGTGTCACTTTTTCCACGATCGGAGAAAAAAAAACTATTCCCGCACCTGACTGCTCTCCTTCGATATACTGCATTTGTATGTATTTTATGAGATAAAATACGACTAAAAAAAAGCGTAGGTCGCATTTTTCGCGCGAAGTGCATCGCGTCGAGATGCGATTCGTACAGAATGAATGTTGGTTCGAAAAATCACGCTTTAATAGCAAATCGAAATAAAAATTACAAAATGATTTATTTCCTTGAAAAACTAAAATTCGCCAAACCGAAAACGCATACTGGAAACCACGCTTTGAATGCAAACTTTAATAAAAATTAGAAAATAAATAAATCAGACATCGAAATAGTATATTACACACCGAGGTGAGAAGTGATTTATTCCTGTCGTGAGATTAGTTAGTTAACCGAGACGCAAAGCGTCGAGGTTAACTATAATCTCGAGACATGAATGAAACTTCCTACCGAGGTTTGTATACTATTTTATTTTTCACGAAAAAATTATTATATTATGATGAAAAAGCGATTTTAAAATCGTTTCATTGCTCCTATCCATTTTCCTTCTCATAGTAGGCATGTCATTTGTTGATAGTTTGACGTTTGTGAATATTTTTGTCATCATATTCAGTGAATGTCATGCTGCTTTCTTTGTGTAGTCTTATAGAAATAATGAAAATGAAAATGAATTTACCCAAGAATATCATAGAAAATGCAGCCAAAGCTGCGAGTAATTAATTGCCGGAGAAATCCAGAGTCGGATACGATAAGGATTATGAAGTATTTAATCAATGAAATTTGCCTCATTTCTCCTAGTACAATAAGCGGGCGTTTTAAATCCATTATGCCCGCAACTGCGGGCGTAATGGCCTAGGACATAATGAGTGTGTTTATAGCAACCGTATCCAAGGTGAAATAAACATATAATATACAAGTGAAAAATAAACATTTTTATTTTTCACTTGTATATTATATGTTTATTTCACCTTGGATATCCATTACGCCCGCATTTGCGGGCATAATGGATTCAAAACGCCCGCTTATTGTACTAGGAGAAATGAAGCAAATTTCATTGATCAAATACTTCATAATCCTTATCGTATCCGACTTTGGATTTCTCCGGCAATTAATTATTCGCAGCTTTGGCTGCATTTTCTATGATATTCTTGGGTAAATTCATTTTCATTTTCATTATTTCTATAAAACTACACAAAGAAAGCAGCATGACATTCACTGAATATGATGACAAAAATATTCACAAACGTCAAACTATCAACAAACGACATGCCTACTATGAGAAGGAAAATGGATAGGAGCAATGGAACGATTTTAAAATCGCTTTTTCATCATAATATAATAATTTTTTCGTGAAAAATAAAATCTTGTATGCACCGCGTGCGTTACTAGATCCTTATGCCCATCGGGCAACATTCATCCCTCGGGCCAGAGGCCCTCGGGCCGAATGTTTCCCCCAGGGCATAAGGATCTATATAACGCACTTGGTACATAAATAACTATTAAAAGATTTATGTAGAAGGTTATAAAATGGATGAAAAAACTAATCCCGCACCTGACTGCTGTCTTTCGATAACATACAATAGTCTATTATATTCAGGGAAAATTTGCGTTGTACAGTGGAATGTCGAAAAGTTGGCGAAATGGGACACCATAGATCAGAGAAGGGATTTTTTCTAGGTAGCATTTCCAAGTGGAAATTACTAAAATCAATTGTATTTCAGCTTTGAGAAATAAATTCTTACTTAATCCATAAGAAATCTGCTTCAGTGCGTCGAATAAGTCAATGGCGAATACAGGGTGGGAAGAAAAGCCTTGAAAATGTTATTGTTGCCTACCTATCGAGTCCAAATGAGGACGATTTGGAATATGTGCTATACTAATTCCAAACTGGATCTTGAAATATGCAAATATTTAAAATCAAAACTGAAGTAAACGAGATATTGAAAAATCGTGTTAGGTTCGAATTGGTTGTGAATGGTTAACGTATTCAACAGGGTATATATTTTTGATACATGATAGTTGACGTATTATAAGAATACTCGAAAGATAAAACCTGGAGAAAAAAATGAATATTCACAAAGAGTAAACTAAGTATCTACAGGGTGTTTCCAAATAAGTGCGAAAGTTTTAAGGGGAATAATTCCTTATCGAAAATGAAAGAGGGTCTCTCATGTAAATAAATGCTCTAAGGCCTGTCTCGAAAAGTTATACTCTTTTAAAAATTTTGAGGATGTGCTATTTTGTGGACGTGTTCAATCAATAAAAAGGCTACTTATAAATATTTTTTGATTTTGTTGGGATCTTTTGAAGGGTTGAAACATGCAATCCCTATTCCATTTTTTACTAGAACTTTTTAACGAAATAAAATTTCTTGATTCAATAATATCTGTATCAATGAAAAGGCTACTTATAAATATTTTTGATTTTGTTGGGATCTTTTGAAGGGGTGAAACATGCAATTCCTATTCCAGTTTTTACTAGAACTTTTTAACGAAATTAAATTTCTTGATTCAAGAATAAAATATTGAAAAGAATGAATTAATGCTAAACTTTTTTAACTTTCGTCTTTTTCCGCAGAAGCAATAGTTTCTTAATAAAAATAAAATACAATATCGTTCATGAACGGATCTTCTACAAATCGCATCGAAATCTAGTAGGTGGCTGCTGCTTTAGTTTTTATGTGGTAGTAGCAAACTTCAATTCGATTTGATTTTTATGTAGTACTCAAATGAAAGTTCAGTTCTTTTAAATCTTCAATATGAATAATTTACTAACGTTTATTTTTGGAAACGTGTAACTTTCCAAGGATAGACCTAAGAACTTCTTTGTACATGAAAGAACCCCTTTAATTTTCGACTAGGAATCACCCCCTAAAAACTTTCGCACTTATTTGGAAACACTCTGTACATAAACATTATATTTTGTGTTTTCTTCCAAATTCAATTGATTCATCAGATTTTAATTGTTATCGAAGAAAAATTATATAAAGATTGTGATAAATCATATAACGGACAAACTTCTCAAAATTTACAGGAAATATTCAAAGCACACAAATATGCAAACACACAAACTGAACTATTAATCAATTACATGAATAACGACAATCGTAATTTCAAGTCAGATTGTATCAAAATTTCAGAAAGAGAAAAATATCAAAAATGGCGAGAAAATTTAGAAATGTTGCATATTCGAAAAAATTAAACTAAGGTCATAAATGATAGACCTGATATAAAATATTTAAGTACGATATGAACACATTAAGTTTATCTAATAAACAACATGAATCAAAATACAACAATTAATCCAAGAACCATAAGCACAAACAATCGAAATTTTTCTATAACACTCATTCAACTGACCACCTCTTTCTCTAGTAGTCCTTCACAAACACAAATTAAATTTTGTTTAAAATATCCACATTTTCAGAACATCAAACCATCACATCCACAACATTCATTTTTTCTAGAATAGGTGTAATTAATAACATAGTCGAAATTAAGTGTAGTGTCTTTTTGAAGACAAATCCTTAAATCAAATAATTCAAGAACTGTTTTGTACAGGCTGTCCCATTTTCGATGTCCTTACGGGGTAACTCGCTTATTTTTAAAGATAGAGATTTGCGGTTTTCGCGAGCGTTGGCTATTTTTTGTCAATCTTACGATACCGTAAACAAAATTTTCATAGCTTGCTTCGTTTTTGAGATACAGGATGACATTGAAAAAATTGCATTTTGTTCCCCCTGCTGTATCACAGCTGCTTTTTAACTTAAAGGAGAAGTAAAAACTGTCTTTCACACAATTTTTTACGTAGAATTCAGTAGCGCAGTCAGATTTTCGAAATGAGCTGTCATTGTTTAGATATAAACCAATGTTATAATTTTTTAAATGGAACACTCTGTATATTTTTCCATATTCAAAACACAAATGTTTTGCGCTTTTCAAAAATATATAATACTTATATAAAATTCTAAGTATTATCCCTGTATTTAGATAATTTTCTTTTTTTTATGGCAAGTCAAGACAAATATCACTTTGATAGATCGTTCGGCGCAATAAACAAAAATATCACTTCCATTTATATAGGTTACAATAAAAAAGTAAGTTAAAAAAATATTATTTAATATAAGTTACCAAACAGAGATGCATTTAATAATTATTATAACAAAAATAGAAACTTATATGTAACACTGCTACAAAACAAAGTTCTATTATTTTTCTGTTGAAAATGTTTTGTAAATATTGTTCAAATTACTGCCCATTCTGTTGAAGACACAGACGACATCTTCTGAAGATAGCACCAATCGTGCTTCTCCTTTAAGTTAAAAGACAGCTGTGATACAGGAGGGGGACCAAAATGCAATATTTTCAACTTCGCCCTGTATCTCAAAAACGAAGCAAGCTATGAAAATTTTGTTTACGGTATCGTAAGATTGACAAAAAAGTAGCTAACGTTCGCGAAAACCGCAAATCTCTATCTTTAAAAATAAGCGAGTTACCCCGTAAGGACATCGAAAATGGGTCAGCTTGTATATAACGCGGGTAAAGATTTTTGTGGTTTCTCTTATAATCTTATATTAGCAGATCTAACTGCTTTAATTCGAATGAGTAGCAGGTAATTAGTAAATAAAGACGGCCACAGCCGCAAAGAAAAGCAAAGTCAATTTTCCTTTTTTGATAATAACATTTTCCAAATCTCCATAAATTAAATATAGTGGGTAAGGGTATCTGTGGTTTCCCTTATCATCTAATATTGGTAGATTCGACTGCTGATATTGGACTGAACAATTATTGAATGAAATATAGTTGTCTGGTTTTCCACTTTTTAATTCATAAGCTCCAAATTAATTTCAATCATTCAAAATTGATAAGAGTCTCGAATTTCGTAACGAAACGCTAACTGTTTAATAAAGTCGATTTTTTAACTCAAATAGCTGCTTATAAATATAATATTTATATATATATATATATATATATATATATATATATATATATACATATAAATATATATATATATATATATATATATATATATATATATATATATATATATATATATATATATATATATAGCTACAAAAAATTCAAAAAAGGAGTATTTCAATATCTCATCACCATCAAGCCCTATGATATGCGTGAATTTTTTGAGTACAAACACGATCGAACCACGAATTGAGTGTCCTTTTAATTTGTGATTTTTCCATCTTAAGTATGATCATAAATCATTTCCTTATTTGACTTGTTTTCTATTCAATGTTGTATTTTTTGATTATGAGAATAAAGACTATTATTATTATTATTATATATATACATATATATACATATATATATATATATATATATATATATATATATATATAAATATATATATATATAAATATATATATATATATATATATATATATATATATATATATATATATATATATATATATATATATATTTATATATATATATATATATGTATATATATACATTCAAGTTTCCAAAGTTCATGTTACTCGTTTATTATTACACATAATAAAAAAATTAAAAACTTAAAAAATGAAAAAGTTTATTGTTACTTTTAGAATAGATTTTTCCATTGCGCAGTTTGTTTCAGAAATTCAACATGGGGATAATATTCAACCATCTCATAATTCATTAATCTGCTAGGCCTATATCAATTTCACCCAATTACTATTCACCCTTAAAATTTATACAAAGGGGAGCATCTTTCAGGGCGGAGTGTATGGGCCCTTTTCAACCAATCTGTTACAACAAAAACCGAAGGCTATTCGATAGTGTTTATGTTGTGGGTAACCGAATTAGATCCCTTGTCCATGTTTTTACGCCTAATTTCACGAAGATTCAATCTATCTCTAATCTTTTCAACAGAAAAGGAAGGGGCAGTATAAAATCGGAGACTATTTCTTTCGAATATTATTCTTTTCTAACTTCTAAAAGCGAGAGGGTTTCTGGAGAAATATTCGTCGGAATTTTTTGATATACGCAAAATGACGACAAGAAGTAACTCGAGTGTGGGAACTAATGAGTCAACTTCGTCCAGTTCCTCATTTAGCAATTTTAGTATAGAGCATATTTTGCATAGAGCTGGGGATGATAATTGTAGAAAAAAAGTTGTAAGCGACAATGAAAATTTGTATTCAAGGGTGAAATTTACACTGGATCAGTTTTCGTGGTTGCAGTGTACGAGATATTGTCCGCCAAAAATTCCAAGTAAGTTCTACATTTATTTTAATTGTTAATATTGCTTAAAATTTATAAAACCATCACTGACCTGAATTGAAACGATTGAAAATTCTTTCACTAGTTTAGTTTTTTATATTAAATTTTTTCAATTGTGCCAATTTATTTCGATGTCGTTTATGTTTCAATTTAATTATTATTTCGAATATGATAATATATCATTTTTTTCTTATTATTATTTCTCGTATTCGGAACCTATTATTTATTATTTCGTTTAATTGGGGAAAGATATATATTAAAACATATTTATGTCAATAATAGAAACATTATCCTACCCCCATTTTACAAGAAAGCCTCGAATATGCTGGAACTAACAAGTACCCATTCTCTGAACATAATCAATTGGTAAATTCAGAAATGAATTTCTTCTTTTTTTTGTTTCACATTTAAAATGAACTATCTTTGGAACAGATACTTTACCAGAATAGTCTTTAAATCAATGATTTATAGCTTAATTTCTGCTTATATTTTTCAATATTACTTATATTTTATTTCAATATATTTATGTTGACATATATTGTTGGGATTTTGTTCAGTTAAGAACGATAAGTATATTTTCTTTAATGTTATCAACTATCAAATTTATTATATAGAAAAATGTACTGGATGTTTTTCATCTTTGCTCAAATGTCTGAAAAATGTTATTGAACTCTATTTTTTAGTTATTTACATTTTTCATGAAAGTTATTTGAGTAATAAATGGTGACGAATGTAAATAAAATTTGAATTATACTTACCAAATTTTGCTAGGAAAATAATATTTTAAATCTATTTCTCCTATTTATATATCTAGCTCTATATATTATAAAAAAATCATCACATCATCAACAGGAACACATAATTCGCACTAGACTTAGGCAACGAAGAATATTTAATTTAATGCTCTTTGCTCTATTTTCATAATTTCATATTTCTGACAATATTTTTGTGTTAACTTTTTATTCCTACTGAACAAAAAAAATTGAATAATTATCAATAAATTAAATTCTTGATTAACTCCATTTTTTTCAATGGTTGATAATTTGGTTGGCAATTGAATAATTTAACTTTAATTATTTTTATTAGTCCTTAAACCATCAAAATATAAGTTTTGTTCCACAAATATCAATATATCTCATTCTTGTATTAATCAACAAAAATAAATAAATTTAAATATAAACCTATAATGTTTATTGATATGAATGTATATAAATAAATTTCACACCTTCCTAAATAGGCAAAGATTATAGGGGTTGTTTATATTTGCCAAGAGTTTAATGAAGAAACCCTATGAAATAGCCTATAGGTTTTGAATTTATGTTCGGAAACATTTTTATCAATTTGTTTTTACGAAATTGGTGACTTACTTAGAATCTATTCATTTAAGGAAATCATCGTAGAGATACTCCACAAAGACGACAAATGGGACGCCATCCCAGAATACCTTTCACAAGCCAACAGCTTTATATTCTTGAAGAGAAGTTTCAGCAAACTGCCTACCTTACAGGCGAGGAAGTTATGGAACTAGCGAGGAAGTTGCAGTTGGCTGATATCAGGGTATGTCAAATAACCGTCATTTTAGGTACTTTGCCAACATAAAATAAACATAACTGAAAACATAAACATAATTTTTATATTGGACATGAAGAAACAAATCTACTTTTGAGATGTTAATACTGATAGTCTTAGAAAGAGTACACCATTGGCATCGATTCAATCTATGTAATGTCAACTTTTGAATTACAACCAAGTAAACAATTGCATGTAGACACTCAGTGATCACAAAAAATAACAGGGAGGTATTCAAATAGGGAAAGTTATAAAGAATATAGAAAATGTATGAAAATATAATAATATATTGCACTGAAAAGTACAATTTCATATCATTCAAAAGGTTTCAAACAATCAAAACAAAAAATTATTACATAAAAACGCTTCAAATAAGGTACCTATTCACTCAAATAAAAGTAGTCTAAATACACCAAATTGTGCATGCCAATTACGACGCCTTGTCTTACTGGGATCTCTTGATTTGTCTTCATTGAGATCTTTTTTGTATTATGAAGCCATGTTTATAAAACAAGCGCAACAGTTTATGGAAGAATACGAAACGCTGATCGAAGAATTTGTATGTATTAAAAAATAACATATTGCAAATCTATATGAATGAATATAGAATGAATAATGAATACGAGGGACTAGGTAAGCAGGAAAGTAAAGGAAAAAGTATGTGCGAGAGAGGCTGGCTGCTCAAGAATTCCATTTTTTAAGTTTGCCAGCAGTAACCCCGTGGTTTGAACCCGGGACATTCTAAAATCCGGGATAGCCTGAAGCAGTGGTTTTCAAACTTTATTTGGTACGGAACCTTTCTAAAATGTATCAAATTTCGCGCAACCCAACGATGAAAAAAATAAATATATATGATATACATATATATATATATATATATATATATATATATATATATATATATATATATATATATATATATATATATATATATATATATATATATATATATATATATATTTAAATAGATATATAAATCCTTTATTATTCTTTATTAAACATTTTTGTACAATATTAGCTCGGTTTTGAAAAAAAAAGTAATGAGAGGTACCTATGTTTCTATTTTTTACACTGAAATCTGTTTGAATATTAGACAACTGAATTATTATATTTAGTGCAACTTTCAATCTATTGGTAAAACATAATAAGCGATACGCCCCCTACCGGTGTCGAATATTACTAGAGCATGGGCCATAGATTGCTTTGTTTACATCTGTTTACGTGTATTTTATATGAGAAGTTGTTGAGTTTTAATTGTGTGTTGGATCGTTTACAAACGTTCAGAAGAGATGAATCACTATTGTGGTGTATCCTATTGTTCACCTTTCCGAAAGCTGGACAATTCGAAGTTGCATTCCAAACAAAGTTGGGAAACAAGGAAATGATGGACAGAAGAAAGGTGTGGATTCATATCTTGAAGATTGATAAAAATGTCTGAACATAAGAGAGTTGTTCTTTACAGTTTATTTGAGAATAATTATTTTTCCTGCAGTATGTTTGTGGATTTTTCCATATGGAATTATACCAACTAATGATGTGCAATTTTCAGCTAACCGAAAACGTAGAGTTTTGGAAGTCCAATGCTATTCCAACGAAAAATCTTCCACTTTTATCGGAATCTGAACCTGGACCATCATCCAGAGATTCTAGATAATTGTATTTTCTTTCATGTAACAACCAGAGATACTATTAAAATATTAATAACAAATATGAATTTGAAATAAATCTTGACTCTATAGCTAGGTAAAAACTGAAATATTCAATTATATAATCAGGAAAACAGAGATTCTATCAAAAAAACCAGACTTAAGCAGCGTATTCATGTTAATTCTTCTTTTATTTCATGTTGTTTCTTTCAGTTTAGCTGGTAAGTACTTAGTTTTGTCCATTACACTCAAAAATTCTTCAGTTCGTAATGAAACTAGACATGTCAGAGATGTTTTCTTGAAACTTTTGAAAGTTTTTTCATTTTTTAAATAAATAGGTGTTCTATCATACAGCCTTTTCATGAGGTGTACATAGTTCCTCTAACCAATCAATTTATTCGTCCTCTACCTTATTTTATTATTGATTTTCATGTTCAATGATAAAAACTCAGTGTAAATTTCAACTTGATGTAGGTAGGTTATCTACTGTTGAACAGAGATAATATTGTCCTCAATCGAAACACAATGAACAACTGGAAAATACAAAGTCCAAAAAAAAACAAATTACGAAGCTAAACGTTCGAAAACTCAAAATGAAATGAGCGTAAATACCATTACCAATCAATGTAAACAAACAGCTAATGGCCCATGCTCTAGTGCCGATATTAGCCGTTCCGGCGCTACGATCTTGATTTCAGACGCCAATTCCTGTATTTATTTTTTGTACGTACGCAGAAAATCCGGATTCGCATAAATATGATGTCGCAAAGGGAAGTGATTTTCTGATTGCGTTCCTGGATAAACAAGGATATTCATCAGAGATTTCACTCCAAAAAAATCCAACGGTACCTCTTCAAAATTAACTTTGAGTTGTTCGTTCGAAATTAGTTCTAGCAGCTGGGAGGCCTCGGTAGACCAGGCGGTATGGTTTACCGCTTGTAAACCGAGGATTGTAGGTTCGAGTCCCACCTTGCTCTTGGGTGTTGTGTGTATGTCCAGAATTTAGTGGTTATAGATTTAAGAGGAATTGTTGGGTAATGTGCATCGTTCACAAGCCCATTGGCCGTTCGGAACCGGCGTTAAACTGTAGGTCCCTCGAGATAAAGAGATAAAGAAAGTTCTAGCAGCTGTTTCAATTGGCAGTTACTCTTTTGGTTTTTAAACAAATTCCTAAGTTCTGGATCTAATTCTGCGAATATGCAACCTTTTGGTGACGTGGAACCCACTTTGGGAATCGCTGGTCTAAAGCAACCAGCTAATTCGCTCGGTTGGGTGTGTAGGGGATCTACAGAAATGAGAACAACTCAGATGATAAATCACGGAGATTACCGACTATTGGCGAATATATTCAGTAGTAATACTATAAGTACTTCAAAATAATCAGGTTATACATCGATAACTTGTTGCATAATTACATAGTGTCAGTTTGACAGTTTAAATAATCCGACCGCGAAGGGGGAGGATTATTCTGTCACGATTTGTAATTATGCAGGAAGGTTGAGATATATAACCGTATTTATTTTGAAGTAGGTACGCATTGCATTTGATACGATTATTTGTTGAGTATATTAAGTCAAAATCTCCGCATCGACTCATTTCTGAACAGTTATTGATAAACGTCAAAATTTGACGGTCCTCTTAGTTTTCGATTGGTAGAGCTACTCTATGTATAATCAGGTATTATCGCAATTATACAAGGTAACTTAACTAAACTGATCGTTCTGATTGGTTGAAAATCATACGAAAAAAATAATCAGTTATAATATCACAAGAGCATCGAAAATAATCGATTATACTTCCGAGTCACGAGACGTATTTTGCGAAACATCCACTAGAGCGCAGCTCGAGCGGTGTTTTAAGAAAATGTTTCAAGAAAAAAAGTGACGAGGTCAGTATAATCGATTATTTTCGATTGCTCGAGTGGTATTCGTTACGATTATATAACGAATGAAAAATATCAATGTTTTTTGACAAACGTCAAAACATCGTCAATATAAAAACTTTCACATTTTGACACGAGGCGAAACACCAAAACGATTATATCACGTCGTCAAGGGTATATTCACTTATCAATACGCAGTAGTTATGCAAAATTCACGGATTCTATTGGCTTATTCATACATGAGTTATATAATCAGTTATAATATCACAAGAGCATCGAAAATAATCGATTATACTTCCGAGCCACGAGACGTATTTTGCGAAACACCACGAGAGCGCAGCTCGAGTATTTTAAGAAAATACGTCGAGTGACGAGGTCAGTATAACGATTATTTTCGATTGCTCGAGTGGTATTCGTTTCGATTATATAACGAATAAAAAATATTAATTTTTTTTGACAAACGTCAAAACATCGTCGATATGAAAACATTCACGTTTTGACACGAGGCGAAAGATCAAAACGATTATATCACGTCGTCAAGGGTATATTCACTTATCAATACGCATTTTTTTGAAACAATTTTATATAAATTCTAGAAAATATTTCCTTGGATATCTAAATGAAACTCATTGCGATGATAAAATAGTTTTTTCTACAAGCGTGCGCTTTCAACCCTTTTCCCGCACGCATTTCAATTCGTAAAGAGTCACATTGCCAAACAGTGCGGGAAAAACCCCTGCTATTCCATTTCCGCACGCGTTTGCGTGCGGTAATG
This sequence comes from Cynegetis impunctata, assembly GCA_030704885.1. Lineage (NCBI taxonomy): Eukaryota > Metazoa > Arthropoda > Insecta > Coleoptera > Coccinellidae > Cynegetis > Cynegetis impunctata. Next base: position 1,206,897 of record JARQZK010005062.1, read on the forward strand.
GAATAGCAGGGATTTTTTCCGCACGCTTTTATTAAAGAATAAACTGAATAATGATATGTCTCTATGCACCGAACGCCACCGACGACGTTACTATGGAAACGACTTGTGAATTAACATAATATGTCATTAGTATGAAATTATTTGAATATATCAAATCGAATTTCATCAGTGTGTTAAAATCTCCATTAAAATAAGCGCTTGTAGAAAAAATATTGTTCCTAACAAGTGCGGAAAGAGATATTTTCCCGCACGAAACTGCCGTTACCCGAACGACGCGAAGCGGAGTTCGGGTAAGCAGTTGAGTGCGGGAAAGACTCTTTCCGCACGAGTTAGGAACAATATTTTTTCTACAAGCGCTTATTTTAATGGAGATTTTAACACACTGATGAAATTCGATTTGATATATTCAAATAACTATTACGAGTTTGTTTTTTCTCTGCAATTTCATTTTAAAAAACTATAATTCGAAGAATAATATCTTTAATATTTGTTAATTATATGCTGATAAATTTTTATTTGACCGATCTTTCCATTTCAGGTGAAAATATGGTTTCAAAACAGAAGAGCCCGCGATAGAAGAGAGAAGTTCTCAGCAGATACTGTTAACGCTGCTGCAGTAACTGAAAGCAGCAGTACTTCTGAGATTCGCAGATCTGAAGAAGGACAGTCGGCACTTTTGGAAGATTTTCGATTATCTTTTCCAGTCGGTAATAGAAATAGGTAACCTAAAATAATAGGTGGTGACCTCAGTAATGTAAATAGATATATATGTATATATTGTATAGTTATTCTGCAAAATAAATGTCAAAGTTAATTAAGATGAATTAGTCGATTTTTCTCTGTATTTTCTCCTCGTGTGGAAGGTAACCGATGGTTCAAAACCAACTAAATGTGATGTTAAAGAGTCCACGAACCAAAAATATATTTCTAAGATTTGATCTATATACAGGGGGGTTGTTCACGTTATTCGACACGAAGAGTTATGGCTAAAGTATTTGATTTTATGAAAGTTTTTTCTTTAAGATGGATAGGGACCTATTAGAACTACATTTTGAAAATATTGACATGTTGTACAGGGTGTGCCAAATACAAGAAAAGTATCAAAGTTGGTATTTTCAAATAGAATACCCTGTATATTATTTCATTTTTGGATTTTACAGTAAAAAAAAAAATCCAGTTTTATTTTGGTTTAATTCACCTAAACGTTATGGTTTTTGAAATATCTCGTATTTTGTGAACATGTAGTATCACTTTTAACGCTTAAACTCTCAACTTTTGTTTTCTTGTTTTTAACCAAATTAATGATAAGGCCTACTAACTGGATCAAACTTTATGTCGCAATCATGAAATATTGACTTACTTAGACTTGGTGTGTAAAATAAAGGTAAACTAATTGCAATCTTCAAAAGGCACTAAATTGTTTAAATTAAATGGGACACTCCGTATTTTATATCACCAACAGGTGTGAAATTTAATTGTCTATCGAATACCTCAATACATTCCAATCGATATCTCTACACGTTTTCAAATAAAATGCACATTTTCATCTCACAAACTGATTTTAAGAAATTTATCATTCATCAAGTCGCCTATGGCGTTTTGAGAAATCGGAATTGATTGAAATAAACATCAAGATCATAACAATATATGCGTTTCTCTTTCAATATCTTGAATTTAATGTTCTTGTTCAAATTATGTAGGAAACAAAAATTAAGAATATGACACAAGCAATATTTCATATAAAGCATTCAAAATGGCGACCACCAGACTCTAAACACAAACGTATCCTTTTTATAAAACCTTCAGCAACATCTAATAACATACGCGAGTTAACATTTACAAAAGCTTCTCATTGCAAAATGAAAGTGCTCATTTTATGTAAAAAAGTGGAGAGTTATCGATAGGAATGTATTCAGGTATTCTATAGACAATTAAATTTCACATCACCAATACCAGACAATATGAAACAGCGTTTCAGAGAAGCTTTTCTAAATGTAAGCTCGCGTATGTTCCTAAATGTTGCTAGAGGTTTCATGAAAAGGATACTGTTGTTTTTAGAGTCTGATACTTTACCTGTATTTAAGAGTGAATTTGTAGATCACCATACGATAAATAATAATAAATAGAGTCTGATGGTCGCCATTTTGAACGCTTGATATAAAATATTGCTTGTTTCTTCATAATTTGATCTAGTACATAACATTTGAGATATTGAAAAATAAACGCATATATTAAGATCTTGATTTTTATTTCAATCAATTCTGTTTTCTCAAAACGCCATAGGTGACTTGATACAAATGATAAATTTCTCAAAATCAGTTTGCAAGATGGAAATGTTCATTTTATTTGAAAACGTGAAGAGATATCGATTGGAATATATGTAGGTATTCGATAGGCAATTAAATTTTACATCTGTTGGTGACATAAAATACGGGGTGTCCCATTTAAGTTAAACAAGTTATTTCCGTTTAAAGATTGTAAATATTTAACCTTTATTTCTACACACCAAGTCTAAGTTAGTCAATATTTCACAAGTGCGACATAAAGTTTGATCCAGTTAGTAGGCCTTATCATTAGTTTGGTTAAAAACAAGAAAAAACCAGTTGAGACTTTGAGCGTTGAAACTGATACTACATTTTCACAAAATACGTGATATTTATCTTCACTGCTAAATCCAAAAATGAAATAATATACAGGGTATTCCAATTAAAAAATACCAACTTTGATACTTTTCGTGTTTTTGGGACACCCTTTACAACATGAAAATATTTTTAAAATGTAGTTCCAATAGGTCCCTATCCATCCTAAAGAACAAACTTTCATAAAATCAAATACTTTAGCCATAACTCTTCGTGTCGAATAACGTGAATAACCCTGTATATATATATATATATATATATATATATATATATATATATATATATATATATAATATATATATTTATATATATATATATATATATATATATATATATATATATATATAATATATATATATATATATATATATATAAATATATATATATATATATATATATATATATATATATATATATATATATGTGTGTGTGTGTGTGTGTGTGTGTGTGAGTGTGTGTGTGTGTGTGTGATCAGAAGGAGCTTAATTGCAATTTTCACTTACGACACTTTTAAGTATACGTATTTGCATTTCATCATTCGAGGATTTCAATTGTTGCTAATGTAAATAATTCCCATCAATTCTGACATTTATAGAAAACTTACTAACACTTTTAATACATAAAAGTATTGCTGATTCGAATACAATCAAATGGAGTACTTTCAATTCAGTTACTGGAATTTCGGAAAATTACATGAAGAATAACCGTTTTATAAATTTAGATAATCCGGAGATGTTGTATTTCCTGATCAAGTGAAAGGGGATGGACCTTTCATAAGCTGTGGAGATTACTTCGGACAGAAACTTACCCATCACTACCTACCTACCAAATAGACCTTAGGATATCCCCACTCATTAAAGCAGTAATATGAATAGATATATTGTTGCATTTTCAAAACAGTATTAAAATTCTTGATGATGGGCTGATATCCCAAAACTTAGGTATATGTAGATTAAATATAGGCAGCAGTTTTAGCCGAATCAATCCAAGTGTTTTACTCAAGTGTATTATAATTTTTAATACCTATAACAAGTTTTTAGTCGTATTTTATCTCATAAAACGCATACTATAGACCAGAGTCGATAATTTTTGAAACCAAAAAACTCATTGGAAATGAAAGAGAATATAATACAAATAAAAGGAAAAATAATTTACGGGCGATCTGAGGTCGGGAAGGGGAGGGGGTGAGTTTTTAGGGTAAAAAACTTTTTATCTCGATTTCCGGCAAACTACAAGTCCTATGGAAAAAAGTCAAATGGCAAAGTTGTAGGTAATAAAAATATCTACTTATTTTGTATTCACACTTTTCTCACATAAACTCAAAATTTATTTGAAAATTTCAGAAAAATGGTTTTTTATTTTCATCTTTTACAAAATTTGGTGAAAGCTTACCTTCTTATGTCCCAAATACACTGTAATTTATTTGATTCGAAATATTAATTTTTTTCACCTTATTTTGAGTCAATATCGAAAAAGCATCCTAATTTTCAATCGAAAATTCTCCTGTTAAAATATCAGCTTTTTCCATAAAGTGAGTGTGCTTTCTGTTCATTGAAATCAATTCTTTCCGATGGTGTAAAAAAATACATTACTATAGTAAATATTTTCAGAAATAGTAAAAAATCGAAAAAAAATCGAATTCGAATTTTTTAAAATCATTATGTACAATTTTGAGCTGTTTATTAAAATAATAAGATTACATGTTACATTGATAAACAATAAAATTGCAAATCGAAATATACTACTATAATTAACAAACAAATAAGTCAATACAGTTAATATTCAATAAGACATCTACAATACTTTACCAATACTCTTTGGTCATAGTCGCGGTCATTTTTGAATTAATTTCAAAGTCATACAAATTAACATCATGAAATAGTCTTTTTGTTTGTAACAGACTTGTGATAAACTCCCTAGAGAGCGTATTTCGCAGTTTTGTTTTTATTGAATTAATATGCGAGAATATCTGCTCAACATTGGCGGATAAATGAGGCAGTGATGGAACATTGAAGAAAAAAGTATTCAATAGAGGAAACATTTGGGTTTCTTTCGCATGCTTTAGTAGACTGATTTTGTCCCAAAATATTTCTACGTCATCAGGAATCGTTTTGAGTTGTTCAAAATTTACTAAAATCCGCCACTCTGTATCAATTTGCTAGAATGCATTCCTGTGAACAATATCTATCTACTATCAAATCAGTAATAAAAAAATATAAAATAGATCGACATGAAAAGGGTCGCCAACTTCAAAATGTAAAATCGGTAGAAAATTGTTGCGTTTCGGTATTTCGGTAGGACGGACCTCAAATCGGTAGAAATGCCGAAAAATCGGTAGGTTCGAGACCACTGACTGGCTAACGGTTGTTACAGTTGCTACGAAATGGTATGTAGTAAGGACCTTCCTAGCCCCTTCCCCCACTTCTCTAAGAAATAAATTTTGATGGGCTAAAATTTTCCGTAGTTTACTCAGGTATATAAGTTAACTTAAAATAGCAATGAATAGGCATCTAAGTATATAATTTGATGAATATTTTACAACTTTCTCAAAATATTGTAGATGTCTTATTAAATATCAACTTAATTAACTTATTTGTTTGTTAATTATAGTAGTATATTTCGATTTTAAATTTTTTTGTTTATCAATGTAACATGTAATCTTACGTTTTTCGAGTAAAGTGTAAAGTTTAATGAATACCTCAAAATTGTACATAATGATTATAAATTCGAATTTGAGTTTTTTTTTCGATTTTTTGAATTTTCTGAGAACATTTACTAAAGTAATGTATTTTTTTACACCATCGGAAAGAAGAGATTTCAACGAACAGAATGTACACCAACATTTTGAAAAAAGCTGATATTTTGACAGGAGAATTTTCGTTTGAAAATTATGGTGCTTTTTCGATATTGAGTCAAAATGAGGTGAAAAAATAAATATTTCAAATCACATAAATTACAGTGGATTTGGGACATAAAAAGGTAGGGTTTCACAACTTTTTTTTGTAAAAGAAAAATAAAAAGCCAAAAACTTGGTTTTTTGAATTTTTCACATAAATTTACGGTTATGTGAAAAAAGTGTTAATACAAAAGTTGAAGATCTTTATAAAAAAAAAACTACCTAGATTGAGTTAATGTTGAGGGAGTGCCTTTTAGGTAGTTTCAACCTCATCACACGTGCATCAGTACACGATGCACTTCGCAAAATTTTTATTTTACAATAGATGATACAAACCAATCAAATCTTAAACCTCTAATGGTCGGGTTATTAATTTAGACAATGAATTCGAATCAGTGTTTATTGGATTACTCATAAGTGCTTCAAAATTTTGTTTATTCATTCGTCATGTTTACCTCTGTATAAAATTTTTCCATAGTTTCAATTGGGATTTATATTTCCATTTTGCAAATTTTTCGTTTTATTCTCTTTTTTCTTTCCACGTGTAGAAATTTGAGGTAAAATCAGTTTCTGAATTCGAATCAAGGGAAGTTCAACTGCAATGTGGATGAATGCACCAATTACATAAGATAACAAGTAATCTGCAAGGGTATATTTCAGCTGAAATTAAATATAGGGATTACAAGAACAATCTCACGTGAGATTTTTTAAATGAGTTAATCTGTCTTATTCCATTAGATTTATTTGAAAAAACATTTTTTCAAATTTAAGGCTAGTTAAGACTATTATTTAATATTTTTAATGACGTAGCATATAATCATAATGAGATTTGATAATGAGATACTTGAATAGGAACTACTGAAATTTGTAAAAGAATATTCACTCAAATCACATCAAGAGTGACTACTACTTTAACACTTTTTATTCCGCCATAACTTCAATAAAAAATTTAATCAGTTCAAGTAAATTAGTAAAATTTTATAAAAATGTAGAGAAAATAAAATTAATGATGAAAAAATTGTTTTAATAAGTAATACACCATTTTTTTTTCCTGTGAAAATTATTAGTGCATCGTATGTCTATTATAAAAGGTTATGGCATTATTTTTTTTAACCCTTTCCGGTCCAAATTATTTTTTTGTGGAAAAAATATTAAGTATGTATGGTTTGATAATGGTTTATTAGTGATACTCCAAGAAAATGAAACAAATTTCAAGATAAAAAAACACAAGGATTATCCTGCAGGATGTGTTCACTCCACATAACCAGTAGGAACATATAACCAAACAATATAACCTATTTTGCGTAATATAACATGAAACAGTTTTTGTCATGTTTCAAACACAATTCTACTTTGCACGCTGAACATTTCTTACAAATCATACAAGTCATCTGCAGGAAGATTTTCTAAATATTCAGTTATTGGGTTCCCAACCCTCCCGGATTGCCGGGATGACTCCGGTAATAATGGTCAACCTCCCGACTTCCCGGGGTGACTAATTTCCTCAGTTTTTTTAAAATTATACGCAACCGCGCTCTACCAATCAAACTTCGATTTTTAATGATTATGATTTTGTGGTAAAAAACTGTCAAATATTAGAAGCAGAGTATATATAAATTAAAAATAAATAAATGATTGACATTTTCTTTAACCCCCTCCCTACTGAACTCCTTAAAAAAATCTCCCAGGTCGGTCCTTTCGAAAATTGGCAAGCCTATTCAGTAGGTAGGTACTCCAAACTTGCTTCCTCAGAACTAAAATAAGATAACACGATTACGTAACTGCCCAGTGGTCACTTCAGGAGACCCCAACAAAATTAGTAATTTCGAAAGAAAGGAAACATTTACGTTCAATATATTCATGAAAATGCATAAGTAAGATATAAGTTAATAACTTTGGAGCCATTTTTCCACCATTCATAAATAAAAATAACAAATTCACACAGTTTCAGCAGACCCTCTAAGTAGTGTCCAACTATAGTAAACAAATGCACGTTATACGCGCTTCGACTTATTTCGGTCTGTCTTCGATGAACACGTCAAATTTTGCTATGTTAGACAACCCACAAAACACACTGGTATACTGAAATAGCCAACGAGCAGTTTTACTCATGACTAACAAACTGTGGTCTTCCTAGCTAACCAGTTGCCCTGAAAGGGTTAAGAATAATCTTACATGGAACCATATATAAAAAAGAAATATTCACTCCAAAAAAATGTATATACTGTTGATAAATATTTATAAATAGTTAACGAATAATGAAAAATACTTCTTCATATTTAATAAATGAATAAATTGTTACCAAAGAAATTAATCTATTTATAGTTAATAAATTCTTCTATCAGTGCCTAATTAAACCGCATTGAATATAATTATGTATGATTTAGCCATATTTTAGTGGAGTTACATTTTTACTCAATTTAACTTCCGTTTTCTCGCAATTTCATACTGTTTCTTGCGGAAAAAAATCACCCCCTCCCTCACGAGTGAGATTTCGCTCGACCCCCTTCCCCCTTAAACACCTCACGTAATTAATGGATGGACCCTTATTTGATAATGAAAATTATCAAATAACCCACCAAGAGAGCTGAATATATGCGTCAACACTTTTTTTTTTGTTACAGAGGAGGGTCGTGTGCCCTCTCACACGCCCGTCCTCCGTACAATTTGGCTTCGTCAACACTGGACATTAAGCTATCAAATACTAAATGAGGGGAACCACTAAAATCTCAGAACGCATACAAACACCCAAGAATACGGTTGAATCGAACCCACCAACTCCGTCAACGAAGATGGCATAGCGTTACCTATACCGCTCAGCCACGGAGCCTCCATGCGTTAACACTTCTTTACTCAGTGAAACATTGCCATTTTTTTCTACCCAAGAAAAATAGTCAGTTGTTTCGATATCTATTGATCTAATCATTAACGCATACCTACTTATATTTAATGACAGGTTACATAAATCATGTTTCTGCTATTTTATTTTGAGCAACTCAAAATCGAACTCGTTTTATTTTTGAAAATATATATTTGGAAAGAGTGCTTGATACTGCCAAGAAGAAATTTTGTGATCTTTTAATTTATCAGAGCTCTTAGGATTATCCAGAGACGGCCCGTGCCGAGAGAGCAAGGAGTGCACGGCACTCGGTCGGCATTCTGCAAAGGGGGCGGCAAAAAATAAATTTTCTTAATTTATAAGCACATTCACAGAGATGCCGATCCCTATATAGGCCAAACTACAGAGATTTGTAGGGAGCATTTTGTGTAAAAAGTATTAGAAGAAAACCAGCTGCGCCATTATTTGTAAAATAATTCCATATGATATAGTGAAATGTTTTTCACTCGACTTAATTATTTATAACTTTGTTATTAACAATTTTATGCAGAAAATCGGTTTTTTTTTAGTTTTTTGCTCATAAAGTTGAAACTATCACAGTAATCGTGATGGCGTCTACAGACTAATTGTAGGAAATGAAAAGACGGAAAAAAACAGCCAAAATGCAGTTTTTTCAAAAATTCTTAACTCGGTTATTTTTTGAGTTGTATCGTAGATCCTCCGGCCAGTATTAGTTATTGATATAAGCTTTGTGCGAAGATCAGGAACTGTCCGATGCATAGTTTTTGATCTGTGGCCATTTGATTATGTTACTATGCAATTTTCCAGCAGACCTGAATGCGACAGGTATGGTCCGATTTCAATTTACAAAAACGATTTTGAAAGTAGAATTCTCAAAGTTCAAAACGTTCATCTTGGTTTTACATGAAAACGCTGAGAAATATGTTAAAAATAAAGCTGAACATGACGAAAAACGGCCGAGCCCGTAAGAGTAGTTGAAGAGTGGGGGTAGAGCAGCAGGCAAGGAGAAGTATGACATTCCAAAGCGTCGGCATTTTGAACATAATACAGATAACAATTTGTAAACCCCCACTCTTCAACTACTCTCACGTGTTCGGCATTTTTTTGTCATGTTCAGCTTTATTTTTAACATATTTTTCAGCGTTTTTATGAAAAACCAAGATGAATGTTTTGAACTATGAGAATTCTACTTTCAAAATCTTTTTAGTAAATTGAAATCGGACCATACAGGTCGCATTCAGGTCTTCTGGAAAATTGCATAGTAACATAATCAAATGGCCACAGATCAAAAACTATGCATCGAACAGTTCCTGATCTTCGCACAAATTAAGTTCATATCAATAGCTAATACTGGCCCCAGGATCTAAGCTACAACTCAAAAAATAAGCGAGTTAAGAATTTTTGAAAAAACTGCATTTTGGCCGGTTTTTTCCGATTTCCTCTCAAACTAAGGGCCTGATCGAGTCGTCCTACTTCTCATTTTCTTCGTCTTTTCATTTTCTACAATTAGTCTTCAAACACCATCACGATTACTCTGATAGTTTCATTTTTATAAGCAAAAAACTAAAAATTTTTTGCATAAACTTGTTGATAACAAAGTTATAAATAATAAAGTCGAGTGAAAAACATATCACTATATCATATGGAACTATTTTACAAACAATGACGCAGCTGGTTTTCTTCTAACACTTTTTACATGAGAAAATCTCTGTAGCTTGGCCTAATAAAATTATTACTTTGTACACCGTCAATATGCCGACACACAAGTTACCTACCTATTTGTGGATATAGGTTAGCATAACAGCAGAAAAACAGTAGATTTTGGGAATTCAGCTAGACTTAAAAACTAGACTATAGGCGGTACACCATTGAGACAAAAAATATTGTATTTTTTTATCCTTTATGTAATACGCCGTCATATATAGGAGGACAATTTTGAAACCTGTGTTAATTCAATTTAGTTGGTCAAGTATGAAGTAAGAGTGAACTGAAACTGAATTAGTATTTAATGTAGTCAATTACTTTTTGTAATTTTAAAGTTTAGAAACTTCAGTATTTTTGTTTGATCATTTTAAAATTCAAGCTCTTATTTTTATTAAATTATTTGGAAGAATTACTATTAGAAATATGAGAGGGCAGTGATATGACAACATTACCAACATGAAAGGCAAACATAATTTAATTAATATTTTTCCCAACTCATGTGTAGCTTTACAAATTTTTTTAACGATGCCTGTCACTGTTGCTTATGGTGAGAGATCTTGTTCAGAATTAAAAATAATTAAAAACTATCTGAGATCGGCTATGAGCCAGAATAGGCTTATAAATTTGGCTATAATGAGCAGAGGGAAATATATCTGCGAAGCGTTAGATATGACAGTTCCAATCAAAGAATTTGCAATTAAAAGAGCGATGAAAGTTGCTTTCAATAATTAAAATGTATGAACCTCCGTATAGTTCACTAGATAAATTTATATTTATAACTTATAAAGTACTCAAGTTCAAAGTGCTAATAGAGAAATAAAGATAAACACAAAATTATGTATACCTATAGGTAAGGTATTTTTTGTTATAACAAAGGATCATATGAAAGTACTATCTTTTTATGTTTGTTTAAAAAACATTCTTTTTAAAAATTTTATGATAAGTTACCTTTATCAGGAGGGGGACCAAAATGCAATATTTTCAACTTCACCCTGTATCTCAAAAACGAAGCAAGATATGAAAATTTTGTTTACGGTATCGTGAGATTCACAAAAAAGTAGCCAACGTTGGCGAAAACCGCAAATTTCTATCTTTAAAAATAAGCGAGTTACCCCGTAAGGACATCGAAAATGGGACAGCCGGTACGTATTCCTGAATGATCTATACTTACTATATAAATTGCGGATAATTGTACCATCGTATATATTTGGAATATTCTTAGAAATACTACAGCATCATGAAGTAAATAGACACAGTAACTAAAATTTGCAAGGAAAACAAGAGGCCTGCTCTCAAATAATAGCTTCAACAGACCTATAAGAAAATAAAAAAATAATAACAAGTAGTTTTGTATGTTTATTATTCACCTCCAGATCCAGTGGCCATTCCTAGGATTCCTATTCCAATACCAGCACTGAAAATGGGTCTAGCAAAAACTGATATTATGATTTCGAAAATCCTCATTTCATACTGAAATGATGTCATAAATACTGCTATTATGGGTAACCCAAAAAAACTGAGGAACCATATGATGTTTTTGAACTAAAAAAAAGTTTCTTTCTAGAATTGACTTATATTGAAATAAATATGATTACTCACAATGCCGTTGAAAATTCTTCCTTGTTTTCGCTTACTGTATATAGTACCTAATACAACGCCTAACATATATGTAGCAGTATTACACCAAATTGGCAAATATGAAATGGTGAAGGGTTTAGAAACTAATTCGTCTAGTAAATTGGCTGTTCTGGAAATTGAATCGTAATATATGATATACAAGATATTAAAAAGATTGAGAATAAATTGAAAATTACTTCAGTTTTCTTGATTCATACTTCCAGATATATTGAATGGATAATCTCTTTTTCCTGAGTGACGGAAGCACCGCTGCTCTCGCGTTTTTTAATTCTACATTTTGGAAACTATATCAAAGTCTATTGCTCCACAATCAATTCATGAAAAATATACTAGTTGACCAACAATTTCTATGATAATAATCAACTCCGATTATTACGCAGCTATCTTAGTGGCAGATCGCAGATGGTAGAAATGACAGTGGATGGAACAAAATACGCTTCTGAAGAGACGAATATCTCATTGAGTGTACCTCAGGGCAGTATTCTGGGGCCACTCCTGTTTGTGATATATATAAATGACTTCCATGAGTTATTTTTGGGTGAACCAGCTGAGCCGATGCAGTATGCGGATGACTCAAGTGTCTTGGTAACTTCAAGCAGTATAACTTCAGCACTTGACATATCAAAAAGGCTTCTCACAAATATTTAGAGCTGGTGCATTGAGAATCACCTACTCAAAAATATTGGAAAAACAGTAATGGTGCGATTTGCTTCAAATCTCTTGGTGCTAGGTTCCCTGAATCGATACAGCATGGTTCCGTGTCAATTGTACTTAGTACAAAGGTAAAATTTTTGGGTGTGTTTGTGGATGAATTCCTCAGGTGGAGCTCTCATGTGGACCATCTTCGGAAGAAGTTGAATTCCTTGGTGTACTCGTTAATGGTTTTGAAAATCATGTGGACGTGAATGTCCTCAATATGGTATATACAGCCAACTTTGGGCCTCTTATGTCAACAGACAGATTATATAACATATGGACAGATTTTTTGGGGTGCTTCTTCTTCTGCTTATCGGGTATTTGTCAGTAAGAAGTTCGCACTGAGAGTTCTATGTTCACTTAGGTATGGACAATTAGAACCCACTTTAGAGGGATGGGTATTCTGACAGTCTTTGGGTTGTATATCTATCGTTTGCTGTGTTTTTTTTGGTGAGAAATAAGTAATACTTTGAAGAGTGTGAGAACTGCAGTACGTTTACACGTAGAATTGAACCATATTTTTATCCAGTCCATCGTTCAACCATAACCGAGAGAGGAACAAAATACATGGCTATGATGATATATAATAGTTTACCGAAGAATTCGAGGATCGGAGTAAGTGGTGATAAGGAAGAATATTTGAAATTTAAAATTGATATTCGCGAATTTTTCTGTAAGTGAGAACCGTACAATATTCAGGAGTTCATAAACTCATCATCATTATCATCATACAGCAGCCTGTCTCGTCCACTGCTGAACATAAGCCTCTCTTAACATAAACCACTTTGCTCGGTCTTGGGCATCCTGGATCCAGTTTGAGGATATCCTCCTCAGATCGTCCGTCCAACGAGTCCGGCGGTCGTCCCCTGATTCTGTGTGCTCCGTCTTTAGGGCGCCATTCTATTATTCTCTTCGTCCATCTATTATCCGACATTCTTGCGACGTGGCCAGCCCAGTTCCATTTCAAATAAGTGACTTTTTCGATTGCATCGGTAACCTTTGTTCTTCTACGCAGTTCCTCATTTTGGATTTTGTCTCGTAGTGACACTCCCAACATGGACCTCTCCATAGCTCGTTGAGTTATTCTTACGTTATTGACAGTTATTTTGTGTTAATGTAAGTGCTTCCGAGCCATATGTCAATACCGGGAGGACGCATTGGTCAAACACCTTCCGTTTGAGACACGTCGGTATATCTGATTTGAATACGTGTCTCAGCCTGCCGAGGTCTGTTTATTTTGCAGGTCTGATTGTCTCTACCTATTCGGATCTCGTGTCCCAGATATTTGTACGATGTTACGTATTTGATTTCTTCCCCTTGTAGCATTAGGTTACAGCTTGGAACTAAGGTCGTCATGAATTGGGTCTTGGCTATGTTGATTTTTAGGCCTACTTTTTGGGAAGCTGCGGATACTTCTGAGACCATTTCAATTGCCTCGTCGAGTTGTTCCGAGATCAGCACGATGTCGTCGGCAAAACGTAGGTGGTTTAGCCTTTCTCCATCCACGTTTAAGCCTTTATTGCCTAAATTAATCCTTTTAAACATATATTCTATCAGAGTTGTGAAGAGTTTGGGGCAAATTGTGTCGCCCTGTCTGACGCCCCTTTCGATCCAGAACCGATCCGTTTCTTCGTGTATTTTTCGTCTGCTGTTGCCTGCTCATATATGTGTCGTAGTACGGAAATGTAACGATGGTCTATTCGACAATCTGCAAGAGCTTTAAACAATTCATGGTGGTTTACGGAGTCGAATGCCTTTTCGTAGTCGACGAATGTTAGTACTAAGGAGTTGTTGTTTTCTATGCTCTTTTCTATTAGTGATTTTATCACCTGGAGGTGGTCATTTGTTCCCATACATGTTTATAAACTATTGTGATGAAAACCTTTAAGTATTCTATTCTGTTGACAACTTTTTAGAATTTCACTGGACTATATCTGGCAGGAGAAAAATTCCACTAAATCGATCTGGCGTTTTTGGGATAGTTTGTTTTTAAGTACATATTATACTCTCCCAAAATTTCAAAATGTCATTTTTTGAATTTGTTTATAAACCATTTTGCAATTGTCTGATAAACATTTAGACCCATCTCATTGATCTGGCCTTTTTATTTTTAAATTTTTCAAATAACTAACTCAAAGATATAAAAATATCTATATAATAATAAAAGTGTTGGTGGGGCAGCTCCCCTTCAGCTAGACCTCGATTTTATTATTCAGGAGTTTTTCAAGGATTATTACAAAATGTTTCATAGTGCCTCAAGAACCTACCCTTAATTGTTCGCCAGCTCTCGGACTATATGGAATTCCAGAGCACACTAATATACTCAGTGTTCAAAAACTCTGGTCATACTCGAGGACGCCCCGTAAATACTAGTAGCGCAATATTCAACAGTCAATTTATGAAAAATATACTAGTTGACCAGTCAATTTTATATATCACATAAAGTGAAGAAGAAAAATTCTTCAATTATTTAAAAATCATGAAACAATCTTCATTTGCTTGTGTTATTTATATTATGCATTTAATGGAGTTTTTAACAAGGATATTTAGAATATTCAAGTTTTGCATTGCATTCAAATATCAGTGGATGTAAAGTAAAAGTCTGACTTAAACTCAGTGCAATCACAGGAAGAATGGTGAAGAATAAAACTTACTTAGGAAAAAGTCTCATTAATCCCTGGAATTCAGTAGTTGAAATAATGCCTATTTGAATGATTACACTGATCATCACCACTAAACCTATGAGAAATTTTCTATCAATGCGAAGTTTGTGGCTCACATAAAATAATCCCAAAGTAAGTGAATAAAGTTGATAATCTGTTGCTAAATACCACGTTACTGTTGAACACTAAAATAAAAATATTTTGAAATATAGCTGTAACTTACAGCTATTTCTATACTCACAATATTTTCAGAATCATAAAAATTCTGAATGAACAGTAAATTTTTCCACCAGTAACATCTGCACTTCTGTACCTCTTGTTTCATGATATCTTCATTTATATAAGAGATTAAGTTATAAGATAAATTACTTCTGTGAACTGCAATAGATATCAATATAATTGGTATGAGCCTAGAAAAAAATTAATTACTTTTTCAAGTAGGTTCATAGGTATCATATATATATATATATATATATATATATATATATATATATATATATATATATATATATATATATATATATATATATTACACATATTAGTCTCTCGAGCCACTCCGATCAAACCAAATGATCTGAAATCTGATATCTGGGGTTGTTTTCGAGGCAAAATGGAACGATCAAAATTTGGGTAAAGTCGCTGCAATTTTCAGGAAAATTTAGCCACAATTTCTACTGATTAAGTTCTAGGATTGAAATTTAGTAGGTACTCAAGGTTTCAACTCGTTCCGTGCTGCTCTTTGCGATGACTTGGTGACTACTTCATTCGAATCGCATCTCGTCCTGCTTCGTTAACAGTACTCGATGCACTTCGTGAATCTTTTAAGTCGATTTTTCGTCTAAAGTAATATACTATTGCAATGTATCGAAATTCAATTTTCAGGAGCGGAAGCATTTATCCGTTTTAAACCTTCTAGATCACGATTTTTGAAATTTGTTTGATGTCTGAGGCAGAACGAAACTATCAAAATTTGTTTGAATGTTTTCATCCGAGTAACTTTCACTAAGATTTTTATTGTTTTTTAGTGTTAGTTGCACCAACAAACGTCCACATGTTCAGCTGTAGATGAAATAAGAAAGATTTAGTAATGTTACTTCTGTTGTGTTTTATTAATTTCATCGATGAAAACACATTCATATATATATATATATATATATATATATATATATATATATATATACAGGGTGATTCATTAATATGTGTAAATATTTTAATGGTAGAATTTTGAGCTCAAAATATGAAGATCCAACCCAATTTGCTCAAACAAAATATTTAGATTATTAAAAATGAATTTTGTTCATTACTTTAATGCAGCTTGACATTTCTTCATGATATTTGGCAGTAAGTTGGAGTAGTTTGGGACACATCAAATAATAGTAAAGAAGACTTTCTCGCTATCACCAGTGGCGTACGGCAGGGGCACGAGAAGAGTTCTCGTTTCCTAAATTCTACGCCACTGGCAAAATTGTCATTTTAGTATAATTTTTCGATTCTCCAATATTTTCTCTGTAAATAAGATACTCTTCTTTCGTAACGCTGGAGCCACTATTTTTCGAGATATTCAACGTTGAACATATGGCTACACAATTCTTTTGATTTTTATGTGCGAGTCATGTCGGTGTTTTTTGTCATACGATTGCATGTATTACGTAAAATAAACATTATTACGTATTTTTTTCAATTTATAATAATATTAACAAACAATTTGAAACAGAACAACTACAATAATATCCAGCGCTACATAAAAATTTCTAAATAAATACTTAATTATCAAGATCTTCTTTACAATTTTTGGAAGAATTTCAAATTTATGAACAAAACTTAAAAACAATTTACAACAAATGTTCAATGTGATCTCCGTTTACCTGAATGAGTTTATCCATTCTTTCGCTAAACGATCTTCTAAGTTTAAAAAATATATTTGGCTGATTCGCAATAGAATTAGCGGAATTAACAATTTGCTGCCATAGTTCCCGGCGAGTATTTATTGTTTGGGATATTTTTGTAGTTGTTCTGTTTTAAATTGTTTGTTAATATTATTATAAATTGAAAAAAATACCTAATAATGTTTATTTCACGTAATACATGCAATCGTATGAAAAAAACACCGACATGACTCGCACATAAAAATCAAAAGAATTGTGCAGCCATATGTTCAACGTTAAATATCTCGAAAAATAGTGACTCCAGCGTTAAGAAAGAAGAGTATCTTATTTACAGAGAAAATATTGGAGAATCGAAAAATTATACTAAAATGACAATTTTGCCAGTGGCGTAGAATTTAGGAAACAAGAACTCTTCTCGTGCCCCTGCCGTACGCCACTGGTGATAGCGAGAAAGTCTTCTTTACTATTATTTGATGTGTCCCAAACTACTCCAACTTACTGCCAAATATCATGAAGAAATGTCAAGCAGCATTAAAGTAATGAACAAAATTCATTTTTAATAATCTAAATAAAACACCCTGTAAATCAGTAAGGAGAAATATTTTGTATGAGGAAATTGGGTTAGGTCTTCATATTTTGAGCTCAAAATTTTCCTGTTAAAATATTTACACATATTAATGAATCACCCTGTATATATATATATATATATATATATATATATATATATATATATATATATATATATATATATATATATATATATATTGATATTTGGAAATATCTCTTAGAGAGCAATTTGAAAAATCATGTCCTTTTTCTTGCTTGTTCCTTACGTACATATCAACTTAATGATCAAAAAATTTGAGTTGTAGATCAGGTGGTTGATCTTCAAAGGTAGCTCCAAGAATATTATCATAAAGCAGTAGGTACACTTCTTCTTCAAATGCCATACCCGGTTTCGGGTGTAGGTGGTCTCTCTATAACAATTCGTGTTGTGCGTGATATAATGGTACACGAATAGAAGGGACCTACAGTTTTACGACGGTTCAGAACGTCTTTATAGAGAGGCTTTACAAGGCAGAATACTACTCGGTGGTTAATTGTCATTGCCTTTCGAGAGGTGGCTGCGCATTAATTTGTTGGTTTTAATCCCTTTTGTTCAGTAGCCCAACGCACTGACCACTGAGCTACGGAACCACTGCTTTCAATATTTTCATTTTACTGAAATCTTATATTGGGCTCATCAATATTTTATTTATTTTGTGATCTGATGTTTGAAAACACCTCATACCCAATATCTGAATTGTTCTGCTAGTTGCACACAAAAAAACCTTAATTCGACCATTCAATTTGCATCAGTCATCGTAATACATAATCATTTCAAAATTTCCTCTCTACAAATTTTAGTTGGGAACCATTGTGTGGTGGGGGCCTATAGGCTGCAGCCTACTCTAGCCTATTAGTAAATCCGGCCCTGGTCAGAAGACACCTATTCATTGTATGTATGTCTAATAAGTTTTCGCAGACCACAATCACAGCCACTGATAGCCGCCAGTTAGACAACGCTGTCATATAACCTAACCTTTCTGAACTAATCTACCCAAGCTTGATGTAACCTAACCTAACCTTCCTGAGCTAATCTAACCTAGCTTGATGCACATACATACAAAAGAGATTCATCTGACGAGCATAACTACTTCACAAGGTACAAACAGTTTCTTTTTGAATTACCTGAAGTATCTGTTGAGTAATATGATCATCACATGTCTTATAGTCAGTTCTTTTTGGTTTCTTATAATTTTGATAAGTTGTATACTCAGTAACCATGCTGATATGAGAAAAAATGTTTGCACTAGAAAAGGATAAACAGTGACTACACTTCTAGAGATTAAATTGAGGTAAATCTGAAAATTCAAAAGACTTATAAAGTGTTTTCTGCATTTCTGAGCTATTTAGGTATTATTAAATCATCAAGTTATAAATATATACAGTTTGCATTGCAATTGAAATTGAGACAAAAATCAGTATCAATTAATCATCAACATTTTCAATCGTCAATCACTTACGTTTTCCACATATTCAGGGTTTCCCAAGAATAGAAACATGTTACCATAAAGAGCATGTGAAGATATTATTGACATCGTAGTCAAGGTCCGTATTCCTTGTATAGACTTCAGGTTCTCAAAATCCTCATTTTTGATCGTACTTCGCAGTTCTTTACATATGCTAATTAAAGAAAACAATGTCAACTTCTCCGGGATTTTTTTATCTACAAAAATATCGATTAAGGAATAAATACAATATGGGGATGATTCCCAAATATCATTTGCATATTCACTTATTTTTACATGATTACTCTGTTAACAAAACGTGAGTAACATGGTTCATTTTTACTAATTTCAAAGGAGTGAAACATAACATGTTAAAATAAGCCATTATGTAAATAAACCCTTTACAGCGTATTTGCCAATACATGCAGGTTTCAAACGTACAGTTTTTATATCAATACAAACATTTGGTGACAATCAGAGGCGCCGACTTATAAAAAATATTGGGGGGGCCACACCGGGGGTATTGCCCCGGGAAATTCTCTAAATTTGAAATGAAAAATAGTTAGTTTGAATATTTAGAGTCACATGAACAACATCAGAACCACAAAAACTTGATTCTCGATAACTCGACACTCCGGGAAACTCGACAAACCTGACACATTTTTTGGCTTTGAAAAACAAAGCATGGTATTTTCATAAAAATCTTATTTAATTTATAGTTATAATGCTTATCGACTATTACGGAACAGTGAATATAGCTCTGAAGAGACTGAAATTATATTTAAATAAATCCTAAACTATCATAATAAAAGAATGAAACATAAAATATTGCTGTCCGATAATAAAAGCACTTTGATTAGAGAAATAGCTTATTTAAGCTTACTTTGAATAAGGTTAAGGTTTCATTAAATAAAAACGACATCTCAAAGTTGATGCTTTGAAAATATTCAAGTTTTATAAAATAATAAATATAAACATATTTAAGTATTTGAAAATAACTAATACAGTACTATAATAATAAAGAAATATAGTACTGAACTAGTACTATAATATATCGAAACTGAAATTTTAACATTAACATTAACAAATACTATTATTAGGGCTAGAGTGCCTTCAGAAAGGTGCAAATGTCGACCATCTGACTGAATTACTGAATATAAAGTCGTTGATGACTGGTCGGATATCCAATTCATCCAAAATATCTCGGTGGGCTTGAAGAACAGCCAAATTGTTTAATAGCTTCTGTCCCATTGTTGAGCGGAGATATGACTTCAGACGTCTAAGGGCGCTGAATGACCGTTCTGCTGTTGCTATCGTGATTGGAACTACTTTTAGAAGCTTTATGCACTTCACTACTTCACATAGCATTTCTCCAAGTGCAGACTCTTGTATGTGTGATGTACTTTTTTACATCACGCATGATTTTTTAACACCAGTTGTTTTTTATTAGCGACATCGGCTAACATATTCAAGTGTAACCGCAGTCTCTCAATGTCTAGGTCATTTTTGAAAAAATCAGTTGATTTTTCAAAATTTGTTTCACCTCTGTTCACTAAAAGCAAGCACTCTTGTTCAACTGCAATGACCTGTGTGAGTCCAGTTGATGCAAACCGCTCAGTAATGCAAAATTGCACCGTTTCACAAACTTCAATATAAAGGATCATCAACTTGTGTAGGTTTTTCTGTTAAACAAAATTCCCAAAAGTGTTCAAAACTATCATGCCTTTCATTGCAGATACAAATCAAGCCCTCATATATTTTTTTCAGATCAGCAACACTTAGATGAGGGCATTGGATTTTTTCATTGACATCCTCTACTGGGTTCATTGCATGGCAATAAAGACGCAAAAAGGAATAAGTCTTGAATTGTAATATTGACTCAAGGTAGCCTGCACATTTGGTACCTGCCTCTGTTTTGTCCTCTGCAGAAAATGTTTCAAAAAACTGTAGAAGTTCATTAAAGTTTTTCAATATTCTGACGATACTAGAAGCTCGCATAGTCCATCGAGTCGGACAAAGGGGTCGTAGACCAGCTTGGTCGTTGGCGCTCTCACAACGTATGCTTCTGAAAAGTCCCATCCTTTTGTTTGATTCCCTTACGGTGTTCATTAAGTTCTTGGTCAAAGCCATAATATCCCTCATAGACGTAAGATGGCAGAGACTCTCTACAACTGCCATGTTTAAACTGTGAGCAGTGCAGTGCACATAACGTGCTTTTGGTTGTATATCCAAAACTAACTGTTTCAGTCCTTTGAACCACTAATATTCGAGGCACCATCATAGCACTGCCCTCTTAAGTTATCCATTGACAAATCAAGACGAGCAAAAATGTTTATCAAAATACTGAACAGAGTTTTTGTTTCAGTGTCAGGGGTCTCGTATAAGCCAATAAAGTCTTCGTTGAAGGAATCATCTACAGTATGAATACAAAATGACACTTGTTCGTCCATCGAAGAATCACTTGTTTCGTCAACCATAATATAATTTTGTGATTTTACAAAGCATAATATAACAAATAATTTTCTTCAATTATTGGGGGGCTCGGGCCACCCCAAGCCCCATGAAGTCGGCGCCTATGGTGACAATATGAAGACTATTGATATATCCTAATTAATAAAAAAGGTAATTATGCTATACACTTACCATCTCTATTGCTAATCATCGACGTATAAATTGTTATTGAAGCAAGAAAAATTATATAGATTACACCTAATAACCTGTAAATAAGGGCAAGTAAAAGACGAGTAGGTATTATTATTCTTACTGATATTAATCCTTTTTTATAGAAGGATTTTATATTAGTATAGATTTATTTTATTACAATTGAATTTAATTTATTATAACCTGATCTTGTGAGAAACAATCAAACCGTAGAAGTAACTGTTGATCTTCAGAATCTTCATTTTGTGTAAAAATTTTTGATAATTTTTTAGGTTTAGTGGAAGTTTTTTCTAGATTTTTAGAAAATTTTCAGGTGATATGCCAATAATATTACAGAAAAAATAGCTTAATTATGATGTCCTTATATAAATGTATAAAAATTACTTACATAAAGCTTATATCCAACTTATCCAAATCATTCAGAATTAATCGTCCTTTTTTGAAACATGAAAGATTTTGCACTATTCCTGTTAAGCTGTAATTACTATATCTTACTGAATATTCATTTGACAGGATATCCTCTACATATTTCGATTGTTTTTTCTCAAAACATCGGCCATGAAGGAGCTTATTCCTTTGAAAATATCTATAATCATTGTTAGCACTCTAAAACATAAAAATATTGAATTCATACATATGTTGAAAAAAGATGCTGTTGAAAGATTTCATCTGAATATACGAGGTATTTTCTTCCTTTTCTTGATGATAATGATAATTCCAAGAATTCAATAAATCTTTAAATGATAAGTTTTCAAATTTTGGTTTTGACCAAATATCAAATATATATATATATATATATATATATATATATATATATATATATATATATATATATATATATATATATATATATATATATATCTTAAGCTCAACCTAAAAACCAGAATCCGTGTTTTGAGATGCTATGTTTTTAGCACTTTGTTTTATGATGTTTTGAAATTCAATTTATTTTTAGAGAAAACACCAATGTTTTGATGTGAATTTTCTTAAATTTTGGAGGTTATCATATATTTCCAGTTGTTAAGGTCAATGGAAACATTCATCCTGTTGATAGAAATGGATTCCATTAAATGATTCAAGGTTTTTCATATTCTGATGTGATACTTGTTATTATCATTTTATTTTTGTTCATTAACCTATACAAAATGGAAAGTAACCAGAAATTAAAGTATGTTTATTTATTCACAATCAGAAGTGTATAGAGTAATTTCTACTGCAACATTTTTTTTTATCAATAATGAAACTACAATAAGATTATCAAACTTTTCCGTGAATGTAACGTAGGCATGAAATACGTTCTCAAACAATATTGAATATTCGCAAACTTCAGACCATTTTCCATTTTCATAGATATCGAGGAATTCTGGAAAACGTTATCAGCTATAGAAATATGTGTTTTTCTATCAGCTGTGCACCTTCAATATAGTTATGGTTTGGGGGTATGAAAGATCTCCAAACTGGGTCTGAAAGTTCAATCTAACATTCGAAAATCCCTAGAAGGCTGAATGTGGAATATTTTCACATTGATATTATATCAACAGTCTAAAAATTTTCCGCGAATACACCCAACCAAAGATAAGAGATAACTAAATTTTGATTGAATTTATCGAAATAGATTGGATAATTCTAGTCTATCACCATCAAATACCAAATTTAAATTCATTCGGTTCAATTGAGGTGTCAAAATATACAAAAAAACTATATGTTTTCATAATAGCCTGTTATTGCTTAAAAAAAGTCAAGTAAATTACAATAAAAAGTAGGCAAAGATATATATATATATATATATATATATATATATATATATATATATATATATATATATATATATATATATATATATATATATATATATATAATCTCTGATAAATATTAGCAATAACAGGCTTGTTGAATCTCAAAAAACTCGATTTTTTTTGGAAAAAGTTTTTATAGAGCCACGAATGTCGTGGCGAAACGTCAACTTTTCTATGAAATCGAGATTTTTGAGATTCAATAAGCCTGTTATTGCTAATAATTATCAAGAGATTAGAAATAGTTCACAGGCAACCACAATTGGAATGAATATATATATATATATATATATATATATATATATATATATATATATATATATATATATATATATATATATAATAATACGTTGGGAAATTCATTTGAAAAATTGAGAGTGATCTCAATGAAATCGAGATTTTTGAGATTCAATAAGCCTGTTATTGCTAATAATTATCAAGAGATTAGAAATAGTTCACAGGCAACCACAATTGGAATGAATATATATATATATATATATATATATATATATATATATATATATATATATATATATATATATATATATATATAATAATACGTTGGGAAATTCATTTGAAAAATTGAGAGTGATCAACTCTCCAACAGCTAGTTTCATGATACTCGACGATATGGATCTTCCATTCATCCTTCAAGGGAGAATGATAGAAAATTCAACATCGGCGCCACACAGAACACTGGACAGTCTGTTTCACTATTCAACGAACTCATCAGTAAAAATCGAATGCACTTAAACACCTCATAGTTTCTAAGAATGGCACTAATGATATGCCAACAAATCAAAGTGGATTCCATGTCGTTGCCCACTCGACTGATGGACGGGACACAGACTGTCTTTTGTTTGCATCCTGTGTGGCAACGATGCCGAATTTTCTAATTCTATATCGACCAGTCTCATGAAAATAGCTATATATATATATGTATATATATATATATATATATTATTATTATTATTATTATTTATATATATATATATATATATATATATATATATATATATATATATATATATTTTTTTTTTTATTTATATATATATATATATATATATATTTTTTTATATATATATATATATATATATATATTTATATATATATATATATATATAAATATATATATATATATATATATATATATATATATATATATATATATATATATATATATATATATATATATATATATATATATATATATTTATATGTATATATATATATATATATATATTTATATGTACCTATATATGTATATATTTATATGTATATATATATATATATATATATATATATATATATATATATATATATAGATATATATATATACACATATATCGGAAAACCGCATGAATCATGACGCAGAAGGAATAAATCTTTTATGAAACCACTCCATCCCATAATGCTGAATGAGTGCTGCAATTCAAATTTCAAATATATAAAATACTTTGTACCATCTTCCTTAATTTATTAAATAATAAAATACTTTCTATCAATAATTCAAACTTTCCTTATTACCTGTATTATGTTCCATACTGTAGAATTAGTCGAGTCATTGTATGGCGTTAACAATACAGATATTTTACAAAAAATACCACCTATTTCTGCACATTTATTTGGATCGTCCATCTCGTATAATTTTGGAAGTAACAAATTTTCTTTTTCTGAAAATGAAGAAGGTATTATCGAAATAGAACCAATTATATTTGATCTGAATTAAATGACATTATACATTCGTTTGCTATCTAAATGAAAATGAAATGGGTACATTCTATTGCATTGTGAAAAAAATTGGCTTCATATATTAATATTATTCATCAATTTCTGCTAATATAAGGCGTATAAGGAAACCATATTTGACAAAGAAATTTCAAAATGATTTTTTGATAATCCAATTAATGTTTGAAAATAACTAAACTTGGATTCAGTATATTATAAACCAAGTAATCTATTTATAACTATTCTGCTGAGCTTCACAATGAAGTGATTATTGACTCAGTAAAAATTGATTGAGCTGTATTGATTGAGCTGTATTGATACACTTACCACATGATATTAATGAAATTATGAAGGTCGAAAGTAAACCTAGCTGCTTTATGGTCATTTTCACTAAACTATTCGAAATACGTACAATTTTCTTATATATAGGAATATGTTCTGTTTCTGTGGAAATAATGAGAATTAGATAAATATTGGATTAGTAATTTTTTACTTACGAACATTTAGTTAAAATATTTTATGTTTGTTAAGATATACTCAACCAACATAAAAAAGTCTTCAACTTAAATGAGGAAGTATCTTAGGATATGTTGAATTATTTAACAGCATTGAAGTAGTGAATACCATATTCAAGTTTAATCAGGAATCCACTACAATGTTTTCATAAGTAAATTTTTTTTTAATAATAATAATATTTATTCACACACCAGTATGGTACAAATACAAGTAAATAAAAAAAACAAAGATCAGTTGTGAATAAATAAAAACTCGATAAGTGTAAACACTTGTTTCGAGAAGTAATAGAAACAAACAATGAAAAATCAAAGAGATCACCAAAAACACACAAACATGAAAATTCCACTGAATGATTCAGCTATAAATTCGATTATAAAATGTAGAACATAGAATCCTACATCTATACATCTGAATATATGCGCATACACACATAATATACACATAAATTATATAGAAATTAGAAACTATATATAAAAAGTATCAGTCATCGAAATTGAATTTGGCTTCATTCAAATCAATCATAATTTTTGTTCAATAGATTTTATTGAAAATAAATATTTGTTATTTTCAAATTGTGCCTCTGAGGTGAGGTTTGAATAACTTTGTTTTTTATAACTTAGTAAAAAAAAAATAGTAAAATACAGAGCATTCAAAAGAGTGTTTCAATTTGTACCAAACCATTAGTTTCTATTTGATGTTTTCTTCAGATGTTAGAATTTAATTCTATAATTTCTAGGGCCATCAGGATATTTTTTTGGATGTTGGCGTTATTATTAATTTATAGTACAGAGACTTAAATTTGACCAAGCCAAAATGTCACTAATTGAGTAGGATTTTTTCGTGAAATAACATAATTCGAAAATTTTATTGAATTTATTGAAACATGGTAAAGTTTCATCATGAACTTCGTGACTTTTTCAGATTATTTTATATACCGAATAATAATTTTGGTCTTGATAATATTTTCATAAAGTAGCGAATTTTCATGACATTTTAAATACTGTTAATGAATTTTATGTTCTCCATCCAAACGCCTAAAATTGAATATATATATAAACAAGTAGAGCAGAATTATCGGTATAGCCCGCTTATATGGAAGCAGCCGTTGACACGTGTTTCGGACTCTTTGGTCCTCATCAGAACGGCGTAGCCAAGCATTGGATTGAAAACTTGGAGATGAAAATAGCACAACAAACGAAATCCCCTGCTACGGAAGACAATCACACATTTGTGGCTTATTGTTTTTTAATATTTTCCCGCGACTAATTTCTTTGTTGTTATATATATATATATATATATATTATATATACAGATTGATTTTTATAACTGGCCTATTAGACGCATTTGAATACCTTGAAAGTTAGAGACTTGAAATTTGGCGCACGGCCATAGTCTGTAGTGAACTATATTTCTGAAAGGCATTCAAATGGTATTTCCGGTTATACCGGAAGTCGCTATCAACTTTCTTATTTCAGATAGTATATATACTTTCATTATTGCCGTTGGAATCCCTGCATGATTTGCTACTTGTTTCATCCAGGTTCTGTTAACTTAGTTGCTATGGTTACGCAGATATAATGAGTTTTATGAAAAACTGGCGGCTTGTCAGGGTTCTCTAGAAAAATCATATATATCGAACGGCTTATGACAAGACAACAAAAAGACCAGTAGATAATAGCTAACAAATTGCGATTCTCAATAAATGATCTCAACTTGATGTTACTTTATGGAGAACACTACAATAAATTTGTGAACTTGACTAAATTCAAACAGCGATAACTAATTTTTTTCAAATGGAAACCCCCAATTTTCTCAATAAGGATCGATGGACTATTGAATTTAGAGAAAAATTTCTGAAAAAATACATATGCCTATCGTGAATCGTTTCTGCGTAAAAAAAACATTTTCTTCAAACTTATGGGTTTATTAAATTTATTATTACCAGTAGGTGGCCAGTTGCTATGGTGACTGACAAAAATTCGATTACTTCTATTCAGCTTTATTATTGAAGATTCTAGAAAGAAATTCAAGATAAAAATTCTCTAGACTTTAAACCAATGAACTTCTATTTATGAGGACCCGTAAATAGGATTTGACAGCGCGAACGACTGGTATAACGAATAGTTCACAGCCAGACGAGATCAGACGTTCTACCAATGCTGCAGTCCAAATGCACTGTGTTCAGAAAAGAATGGAGAATATATTGAACATTCATTATAACATATGTTGTGATTTCTCAATCATTTTCTGTTTGTTTGTTTTTTCTGTTAATATATTGTTAATGATTCCGAATACACACACATTATTATCAAAGGAGTGACCTCTAAGAATTGTGCTATTTCTCATAAAATTACAAAAATTCACCGCTCGAAGTCAAAAGGTTAAACGGCAATAATGAAGCTCAGTAGATGTAATCGAATTTTGTGAAAATGTTTTTTCACGTAAAAACGCTTCACAATAGTAATATGTGTTATTCTAGAAACTTTTCAATAAATTCAATAGTCTAGATCCTTGAAGAGAACATATGAGGTTTCCATTTGGAAGAAAAGAGTTGTCGCTATTTGAATTAAGTCAAGTTTACGAATTCATTGTAGCGTTTTTTATGAAGCAACATCATGTATTAGAAAGTGCAATTTTATGGCTATTGTCCGCTGGTCTTTTAGTTTTCCTCTCATAAACCGTTCGAAAGTTTCGATGATTTTTCTAGTGAACAAGTCGCCAGTTTTTCATCAAATGTATTATATATGCTTAACCATAGCAACTAAGTTAACAGAACCTGAATGAAACATGTAGCAAAGCATGCAGGGAGTCCAACGAAAATGATGAAAATATATAGTTCTATTTGAAATAAGAAAGTTGCTAGTGATTTCCGGTATAACCGAAAATACCATTGGGATGACTTTATTTCAGAAATATAGTTCACTACAGACTATGGCCGTGCGACAAATTTCAAATCTCCAACTTGCAAGGTGCTCAAATGCATCTAATAGGCCAGGTATAAAAAACACCATATATATATATATATATATATATATATATATATATATATATATATATATATATATATATATATATATATATATATATATATATATATATATATATATATATATATATATATATATATTGAAGTGAACTAGGACATTTATTTGAAACTAATCAAACAAATCTACTAGCGGAGCTGGTTATACGAGTTCACGAAACATCGCAATGCCTCCATATACCTTGGACGGTGTATGTTAGAAACATTAAGTTGTCCATCACAATCAATGGAAATGATAGACAGTCTGTTTCGCCCTTATTTGGGGCTCATCAGTATCATCCATACATCGAAAGTGATAACCAACCAAATATTTCCAACGGCGTTATATTTTCCTTCCAGTGACTATATGGCATATAAATATGACACAGCTCCACCAGTCGGAAACAAAATGTTGCCGAAATGTTTTCATCTATCTGTAAGATGTGGTTCATTTATTTCCGACTGGTGGCGCTGTGTCATATTGATATGCCATATAGTCACTGGAAGGAAAATATAACGCCGTTGGAAATATTTGGTTGGTTATCACTTTCGATGGATGGATGATTTCGAACGTTTTTACTTGTCTAGAAAATACGATTCATCATAAGAAACTTTAATTTTTATTATACAGGGTGGGTACAAACTGAAAAAAATTTATTTTTGGATAATTCTGCCCTTCAGCACTTCAATATCATTTGGTACTGCGGTAGCAAAAAAATTGTTTCAAACTGCCCCATAAGAACAAGCCAAGGTTAAGTCGGGGCTTCTTGGGGGCCAGAAAAGTGGGCCATTCCTGCTAATCCACCTCAATCCAATATTGTCTTCCCGCCATAACTCTGAATTCGGGATTTTCTAAAGACCAGTACCTAAGGTGCTGGGTTACAACGGTTCCATTGGTAGAAAATGTACTTTCATCAGAAAACATGATATATTTATAAGAACCAACATTTCCACTTAAAATTTTTTCTCCTATCCACAAGCAAAAATCAAGTCGTTTCGCGTCATCTCCCTCTTCCAATCTTTGATAAAAATGCGGTTTATACGGATACAATTTATTTGCTTTAAGGATCTTCTGAATTTGACTTTTTTTCACAACTTCTAACTGAGTAGCACGATTTCTAAGGGACGTCATAGGATTTTCTTCAACAGATTGAAGAACTAAGACCGTAGCAGCATCATCATGGTCGTATTTCTTCTTTTTTTTTTTGATGTCCAAAACCGAACCAGTTCTCTGGAACTTTTTTATCAATTTCCAGATTGCCATCCTAGTTATTGGGATTCCTACAAATTTCTTGGTAAATTGTTCCATGACGTAGCGGTATGAAACTTGACCATCCTCATAACATTGTATTATAAAAACTCTTTGTTCAGTAGATAGCATTTCTATTCGAATAATAATTTCATTAAATAAAGACATTGACAACAAGTACCTGTCACCTTAAGTGTCAATATTATTTTAACTAGGTTCACCTGTTGGAGGTACGCCAGCGAATAATTTTTGAGAAATAGTTTTTACATAGGTAAACCCTTTTTCTACTTCGGTTTGTTGTGTAGACAACACATTCATTAAAAGTGACCTCTTTTTATAACTCAAAATAAGCTGTTTACTCTCAAGCAAAATAACATTTTTGTAGTTTGTACCCATCCGGTATGGAAAAATTAAAGTTTCTTATGATGAATCGTATTTTTTAGATAAGCAGAAATGTTAATTAAGAGTGACTTTTTTTCGTAACTCTCAAAAAAAGGTATGTTTACTCTTAAGCAAAATAACATTTTATGTAGTTTGTACCCACCCTGTATAAAAAAATTAAAGTTTCTTATGATGAATCGTATTTTCTAGACAAGCAAAAACGTTTATTAAGAGTGATTTTTTTCGTAACTTTCAAAAAAAGGTATGTTTACTCTTAAGCAAAATAACATTTTTGCAGTTTGTACCCACCCTGTATAAAAAAATTAAAATTTCTCATAATGAATCGTATTTTCTAGACAAGCAGAAACGTTTATTAAGAGTGACTTTTTTCGTATCTTTCAATTTTTAGTCCATTTGTCCTCTTTTAAACCCCATCCGTGGACATACTGTATTTATATATATATATATATATATATATATATATATATATATATATATATATATATATATATATATATATGTATATATATACACATATATATATATATATATATATATATATATATATATATATATATATATATATATATATATATTTTTTTACTACCACTAGAGCTTCAACATTTCTTAAATCCTGATTTAACGGAAACAGTTGAACGTGAAATTCATTAACTTCGGTGAATACACAATACTCTGTCAATATTGGACTTTGGGAGATTTCATAATTCTTATTATTTGTTATGCACTACAGATACCTGTGAATTATTATCAAATACATGGATACACGTGTACTTTTGCATCTATACTCATCATCAAACTTCATGAAATTATATGTAATTCTCATTTACATATTTTGATCCGTGTGGACATGTCAGACTTAAAATTTTTCACATTTCCTAATTGAAATTTTAACAACTCCCTGATTCAAACCAACGTTTTTGTTTGAACTAGCGAAAATTGATGATAAATTTGATTAAGCAGTTAAGCGAATAACTGCTTTCTTTTATGTCCCGTAATATTTCATATAATTTTTTCGAATTAACTGAAAGCACTCATATTACCATTATATGAATGTAATTATGTTAGTGTATCCATTAAGTCAAATTTGTATGTCTATGATTATTTGAAATAAAAGAACATGAAATTTGACGGAACAATGTAGGTATGTATAATGTGTAGTATGCATGTTACTGTGAGGGTACCGCAAGGCTCCATAATGGGACCATTATTGTTTTAAATTTGTATCAATGATTCCATTGATTATATGATTGATTGTCTGAGCATAATTTTTGACGTTGATTCCGATGTTCTTTCAATTATGCCGACCTGGCTGAAGCAGGGAAGTTGTTTGTTGAGAGCTTTGTATTTATTTGAGTTGAGTATGAACGAGCAAAAGACTCAAGAGGCTATTTTTCGTATGAGATGTATTGATTTATCCACTGAAGATTTTTCAACTAGTTTAGGTTCAGGTTCCTGATTCCGTGTTTCTTGTTTCACCTGGAGTGTCCATGTGAACCATCTGGCAGCATTTTTTTTACTTAGGGTCTGTTTTCATCAGCATCTGTATCAGCTAGTGTACTATCGAGTGCTCATAGTTTCAGTTGCATTTTAGATATATTGTTGTGGTATGGGGAAATTGTAGTGAATGTTGGAGGATTTTTCTACTCAAACGTCATGCTGTAAGAGCTGTTGGAAAACTGAATTATAGAGGATGTTGCAGCAAAATTTTAAAAATGTTATTTCCAAACATTGATCTATTTATTTGCAAGAATAATATTTAAGCACATAAATCGAGCATAAAATTGCAAAATATATAGTGATATTCATTCTCAAATACCAGACAGGGATGCAAGATATTCGTTTGCTACACATTACAGAATGGCCCCTATCATTTTTCTTTATCAATTCTCTACCACATGTGTTATCATTTATTAACTTTTAAACAAGAGTCAATTAAAGTTGAATATTATATTTTTTATAGTGAGATACGTAGCTGACATATGCTAATATATACATAATATGTCAAATGTTATCTCATATATACATGTATATGTATATATATATATATATATATATATATATATATATATATATATATATATATATATATATATATATATATATATATATATACATATATATATATATATATATATATATATATGTGTATATATATATATATATATATATATATGTATATATATATATATATATATCACATTATATATATATATGTGTGTATATATATATATATATATATATATATATATATATATATATATATATATATATATATATATATATATATATATATATATGTATATCTCCACTCCTAAATATGTTTTATACCTGATGTAGTTTGAGCAAGTTTTCAGGAAGGATTACCTACCCTCCACCTTGATTTAATTTCTTGTTGTAATCGTTCTTCCCTAGGTACTAAAAAAAAATTTCATGTAAAACTAAGATACCAAGATTTCAATATTTCATTCTATCCGAAGAAGCCACCGTGTGGTGAAACGCCACAGCATAGAGTCAAATATAATAACCGTTAAATTGAAGCATGTGTTTTTCGGATAATATTATATGAATACCTTAGACTGATTCCCCTCTAAAATGTTTTTCTGAAATTATATTGGTCAATATATAAAATTGTTTACTTACAATTTTCAACTGTTCTGATACACTATATTTCTTGTTGTATATCTTCTTTCAACTTGAATTCACATATCGTTATTTATATAAATAGTTCAAACTTTTACCTTTTAATCTTGAAATGCTTCATACCAATATGACATATATCGTGTTCTTGTTGTTTATTCGTAAATTACCTGGTATTTATTAATTTTTAGGTATTACTATCTCCTTTTATCAATTATAAATTCATTTATATACTTCTTAGAAATTCAGCTTGGTATTATAACCTTCTCATTAATGGCGGTTATGTGGTCATGGAAACCAGCCGTTTTTTGTCGAATTAAAAGTCATGGATCGCACAATGGTTAATTCCAACCGCCTGGACAAGTTCCACTTGATTTTTTTATATTTCTTTTAAACATAATCAAATATGTATGAAAAATTAACGTTTTCGCAATATTTAAGTTACAACTTCATAAATATTTCCTTTATACATTATTCATATCATCATCATCATCATCGGCACGACAACCCGGGTTGGGTCTTGGCCTCCTCTACATTATTCGTATCCATTCAAATAAATTAATGAGTATATTATTTTAAAAATTTTGGTATTCAGTCCTTTTATGTCAGATACTTACTTATAATTCTTCATAATTATCATTACAAGTATTGTTAAATTAAACTAGGTCTTGAACCATATTGAAATAATATCTATTTTTTATTGAGTTCGATAAGTTCTTATATCAATATATACAGTGCGGAAAAAAAGTATGGACTTACCCTGATAATTTGGTAGCCTTCAGGTTTTATGTAAAACGCTCGTGTGATGTCGATTTAGTTTTTCTGTTTCCTACATTTTGACCAAATTATTTTGTTCTTTTAACGACATCTGTCAAAAATATGACGTCATCGACATTTTTCTCAAATGACAGTATATAGCATGCGATACATCGTTTGAAAGCTGTTGCTTTACTTGCAATTCTGCAGCTCCGTTTCAAAATAGCGGCCGTCCAAAACTTCTATTGTAATGCCATTGAGATATCGAATTTCGTTTTTCTCCATGGAATTAAAAAACAAGCTCAGGCCAAGAAACTTATTGTAAGGACAGGAATTGAATGATAAAGTCTTAGTACTGTCTGAGTATGATGATTGATTGTTTTTTTCTGATTAATCGAGAAAGAGTTATTCTTTTACTGGGAGTCAATTAAAAATAATTTTCATAATTTTACCGCCGCCATTTCGAAACGAATCTACAGAATCGTATAAGAATCTAGAAACATACTGAGTGAAGCAAGAGCTTTCGAATGATGTATCGCATGCTATATACTGTCATTTAAGAAAAATGTCGATGACGTCATATTTTTGACAGATGTTATTGAAAGAACAAAATGATTTGGTCAAAATATAGGAAACAGAAAAACTAAATCGACCTGTTCGAGCGTTTTCTATGAAACCTGAAGGCTATCAAATTATTAGGGTAAGTCCATACTTTTTTTCCACACTGTATATATATATATATATATATATACATAATTATATATATATATATATATATATATATATATATATATATATATATATATATATATATATATATATGAGCTATAAGCTCATCTAAATAAATTTTTTCTTCAGATCTTGTTTTCAAAAAGGTTCATGCTAATAGGGCTAAAAAAGGTACTTTGCGCGAACACACGCAAGCTTTGAATGGCCATATCTTACTTAATTTTTATTCCAAAAAAAAATGAAACGCCAACATTTTCAAATAAGGAAAACATACAATTTCGTACTCCACAAAATTTTGCATATCATTAATAGTTTTTGAGTTATTTTGAAGAAAAGGCGATTTTTCGCTAAATTACGAAAATTATTTTCTCTCTTCAAACTCAATTTTTTTCAAAAAGAAGTACTTTAAACTGAGCAAACACTCAGAACGTATTATAAAAACATAAATGAAGTGAATTGTAAAGTGGCAACGATTTTTTTCAAGTAGGGTGGAAGAGAGGGTGAGATATTCACTATTTTTTTCCAACGAAAAAATAGGAATCGACATTATTCTCTTCATAGCACGCTTAGTTTTGATGCTAGGAACTTTTACAAAAATAGAAAATAAAAGTTTTTTAGAAGACTTTGAAAAAAGTATTATGAGATTTCGAAAAATGCGTTTGTTTTTGGTTATTGTACGTAAAAACTTTCCATTTTGACGATTGAAAATACCAGTCAACTTTCAACAAGCAATAATTCCGTTTGTATTGGATCTGTATACATCACAAATACACAATTTTCTTTGTTTTTTTATAAGCTATAAATTTGCTTTTCCCTTTTTTTTCGATAGAATGCATATTTTTCCAGTTATTCGCGAAAAAGTATCTGAAAATGTGGTTTTTTTGCCTGAAAACCGACAATTTCACCCGCGAATATGTGGAAAAGTATTGACTTTCAGAGAAAACTTCATGGAACAAAAGTTGCTTAAAATTAGTCAATTTATCGATTTCCGTAGTTATTTTTAATGAAAAATTGTTCATCCCCAACAAGGGGGGGCATCCACCCCAGGGAAAAAGCAACCCCTGCCAGAGGGTAGACTTTGAGATAGATGGTAAGTAGAACCTAAATCAAATTTTTCATGAAAATCGGTGCTGTATGGGACAAATACACGGGAAAATGGTCATTGACTGGACTAATAACCTAACCTAATCTGCTAATAAAGTTAGTATGTATCATGTTTATTTGGTCTATTTTACACACGCATTGCATTGAAATTGAATTATGACTGAATTAACCATAAATAGAACAAAGGTATTGACCATTTTGTATTTCTGGTTTACAATGGTTCTTCATGAAAATACCTACCTTACATCAGCGATTCCAACATGTGGGGCGTGCCCCCCAAAGGTGGGCGAGCACATTGAAGAATATCAAAAAGAAAATAATATTTAAAAAAAATTTCGAGTGACTGAAAGGAACTCACACACAAACACATACAAAACAAAAAACATTTTCGTCATAATATTCAAGAATTATCTTATTGAATTGAAACAACTTTCTAAATCGAAAATCAAAACCTTCTTAATCAAAACTCTCTAAATTAGAAACAAATTTAATAATTATTAGTGACTTCCTTGGAACTGCCTTGCAGAACAAAGTGAAGGCTTAATAGTAGAAATAGACACTCTTAGTTTTTAGGGTTTCGTACCCAAAGGGTAAAAACGGGACCCTGACTTCGCTGTCTGTCCGTCTGTCTGTCACCAAGCTGTATCTCAAGAACCGCGATAGCTAGACTGTTGAAATTTTCACAAATTATATATTTCGGTTGCCGCTATAACAATAAATACTAAAAACAAAATGAAATAAACATTTAAGGGGAGCTCCAATAAAACAAACGCGATTTTTTTGCCTTTTTTTGGCCGGTTAATTTTTCTTTTATATGAGATCTATATTTGGTCTTCAAAGAAACTACCGCAGAAAATCCAGTTTCACAAAGGTAGGATTTTAAAAATGGTAATAACCTCAATGTTTTTGCTTGCATTCTCCTAGGATTGGAATGAGGATTGAAATATGCTAATCTTTTAAATGATTTAAACTATACGTTTATTTCAGACTTTAATCAAACTTAAAATACGTGTACTTAGTAGTAAAAATAATTTAAATGCATTGTAAATCTACCTTAAAACAGTGCCAATTTTATAATAACTATAATACTCCTGTTTCTTTAGGTTGTGTTGGAAATTGTTATATCACCATTCGGTTTGGTAGGTTCTTCAAGACTTGGTCGTTTTGTCGTTACTTGAGGAAACACCAGTTTTTGTAATTGTACCCAAGGATGCTCTACAGTAATGTAAATCAATGCACCAAGAACAAATGAAAACGTATAATCCTTGAAAGTGTACTTTGCCTGAAATAATTAATAGACTAGTTAAATCAAAGTATAATAGAAACAAGGTCTGGAGCAAAAAAAAAATATATATATATATATATATATATATAGGTATATATATATATATATATATATATATATATATATATATATATATATATATATATATATATATATATATATATATATATATATATATATATATATATATATATATATATATATATATATATATATATATATATATATATATATATATATATATATATATATATATATATATATATATATATATATATATATATATATATATATATATATTTATTTATATATATATATATATATATATATATATATATATATATATATATATTACTCTGAAAGTTTCAATATTATAAGCAAAAAACTAAAAACAACGTGATTTTTTGCATAAAATTGTTAATAACAAAGACATTAATAATAAAGTCGAGTGAAAAACATATCACTATATCATGTGGAACTATTTTACACACAATGGCGGAGCTGGTTTCCTTCTAATACTTTTTACATGAAAAAATCTCTGTAGCTTGGCCTATATGTGAAAATCGTTAAACTCAGATATACATTTCTCAAACATGTTAACAATTGATTATCGAGGCCTCGGTAGACCAGGCGGTATGGTTTACCGCTTGTAAACCGAGGATTGTGGGTTCGAGTCCCACCTTGCTCTTGGGTGTTGTATATGTCCGGTATTTAGTGGTTATAGTTTTAAGACGAATTGTTGGGTAATGTGCATCGTTCACAAGCCCATTGGCCGTTCGGAACCGGCGTTAAACTGTAGGTCCCTCGAGTTAAAAAAAAAAAAAAAAAATTGATTTTCATCGAGTACCGGCCGCATCAATTCAAATATTAGAATACTGCCATCATGTTTAGAGCTCTTTAGATGGACTCCTTTATCGTTGACTTGTATATTCCGTCTAAATTTGGAAGTTTTTGTTAGTACTTTTATGCAGTAAAAGGCAAACTCATTTCTATATAAAACTGATTCTATCAAAATTGTCGAATTATTTTATAATTATTAATTTGAGAACATTTTAGTTTAAATGTATAGCACAAATACATATAAATGCTATTTCAAATCAATAAAAAATGGAATTTTTTTATAAATACCGATGAACATATATGCAACTTATTGTGAAAATTTATATTTCGAAATCGATAATATAGAAATTAAATTTGATGATAATCACTGCTGGAGGCTTGTAATACTTACAATGTAAATTACTGATAACTCAACCATTTCATCTTGTTGCAGTATTCTCATGAAGACGATTGCATAGTGGAATAAATACACACAATAACAAAAATTAGCCAAAAATATAAGGGGTTCACTTTCCAAAATCATTCTAATCAAACCTGAAAGGAAAAGTTCGATAAATCTGTATATGAGGAAATGAATTTTACATGAATGTTACACAAACACAAATATTAATGGAGTGGTATAATTAATTTTTATTTTATCGAACTATTTTAAAAAATAAGTTACATGAAGGATAGTTCGATTACATTATACATGAAATCTATACAGGGTGGTCAAAATTTGATGTTTGTACAGGGTATCTCGGTAACTATAGGAGATACAAAAAAATGGAAGGCTCATTCTCGATCTCTTTTTTCGAGACAAATTCACTGCCGGAAACCAAAATTTGCTATCATCATCAAATATCAAACATGGATTAGATATTAGCAAATATATGAAGCTAGGTGCTTATTCGAAGAAGCAGAATGAAGACTATACCCCCAAAAAGTCAAAGGTATTCACAAAGGAACAGTTTGAAGACTTTTTAAACAATGCACCTAATGAGCAATATCTTGGAATAAAGGTAAGTTATAAAATACTGTCCTGCATGAATACATTATAGTTTCAATAGTATATTATTTAACAAGCACAAAATGATTGCTATTTTTCACGAGGGTGAAGTTTGCGAGCCGCAGGTAAGTGTCGCAATTCACCCGAGTGAAAAATTGTAATTTTGAGCGAGTATAATACTATACTTTGTCCAAGACTTCCTCGAAAAAATTAGTAATAATCTGCATTTTCAACAATAAAAATAGTTATCAAAAGCGTTGACATAACATTTTCTGTGTTCACTGAAAACTGCATACTCACGTAAACGTCAACTATTTCACTTGACATCGATTCCATTCCATTCTTTCACTCTGATAAAAATGAAATAGATAATTTTGCATTTATTTATTTATATTAATATTAACAGAATAATTATTGAAAATAAACGAAGGCATTGAATTTATAGATAAATCAATGTTTTAAAATCTAACAATAATAATATCATAACAATGTAAATGATTTTCTCTAGTTTAGATATACGTCCTAAGTGTGACGTCATGCAGTGAATAATGAACCATTATTCACTAGTGAATAATAGGTAGTGTTACACTTTAGGAAGCACATGTATAATGAATGTTTTATAGTACAGTCGTGGACAAAATATATTACCTTACTTTCAGATTGTTTTAATAATAGGCGTATCAGGAGCTTGTAGGTGCGATGAATTATTGAACATTACAATAGATAATATAGAAGGTTTAGGATCCGTTATTCATTCAAAGATTCCTGATAGCAAAACTGAAAAGCCACCCTCGTTCACAGTTATTGGAGAAAAATACTTAATGGTGCGAAATCCGTTAT
Organism: Cynegetis impunctata; assembly: GCA_030704885.1. Lineage (NCBI taxonomy): Eukaryota > Metazoa > Arthropoda > Insecta > Coleoptera > Coccinellidae > Cynegetis > Cynegetis impunctata. The sequence continues at coordinate 1,246,480 of JARQZK010005062.1, forward strand.
TAGAAATATATACCCTCATCTTTATTTGATGCTAATAAGTAAAATACGCTAGATAATGTATGAATCGATACATCGCAAATAGGTTTCCTAGCTAAATCACGTGCCGATGATGTTAAACAATAAAATGTTTGATCAAATTTTTTTGATCAACTTCCCCCATTTGTTATTTATGAAAATTGGGCATCAGCTGAAAGAATATACCCTAAGGATTTCAAAAAATGCAGGTTGCCTAAATTCCACTCTGCGCAACTATAGGGTTGCCGCTTTTAAATAGGTAAGTAAGCGTAGATAATATACCCTCATTTGTTATTTGATCGGATTACATATCAAATGAAAGATTATTTTATTCCCAATGCAACAGTTTTAGGTTGCCTCATCAAAAAACGGGTTGAATCCATGGTTGCCTAGATTGAAGATAATAAATTTTCTGTGCGAGTGTTGAGAGTGATAGATAAGCAATGCGGGTGCAATTCAATTTGACTGACAAAAATGCAGCGAGTTCGTTTTGTAGATTAGTTAGTGTAAATATTGAATACGTTATCTAATTTTCTCCAATCACACATTAATTCATCAGCGACAATACATAGTTAAGAAATGTACGTATTTCAAAAAGAAATTTAATTGTGACATCGAATTGTTCACTCCTGACGAGTCAGAATCTGAATAAGTTTTCTAAATTTTAATTTTGTTATTTTATATTGTAGAATTTATGTATTAATAATAATGTTTTAATTATCTTTCACCAGTATTCAATACGCGCTTACACGCTCGGAAAACTATCTTTTTGAAATACGTACATTTCATAACTATGTATTTTCGCTGATGAATTACCTAATGTGTGATTGGAAAAAATTAGATAACGTATTCAATATTTCCACTAACTTATCTACAAAACGAACTCGCTGCATTTTTATCAGTCGAATTGAATTGCGTCCGCAACGCTATCTATCACTCTCAACGCTCGCACAGAAAATTTAATATCTTCAATCTAGGCAACCATGGAATCAACCCGCTTTTTGATGAGGCAACCTAATACGGTTGCATTGGGAATAAAATAAGCTTTCATTTGATATGTAATTCGATTAAATAACAAATGAGGGTATATTATCTACGCTTACTTACCTGTTTAAAAGAGGCAACCCTATACTTGCGCAAAGTGGAATGTAGGCAACCTGCATTTTTTTAAATCCTTAGGGTATATTCTTTCAGCTGATGTCCAATTTTCATAAATAACAAATGGGGGAAGTTGTTCGAAGGAATTTGATTAAACATTTTATTGTTTGACATCATCGGCACGTGATTAAGCTAGGCAACCTATTTGCGATGTATCAATTCATACATTATCTAGCGTATTTTCCTTATTAGCATTAAATAAAGATAACTCCGCCTGTGGTGGGGAATGGGTGAACTGAGTAGCTCAGGAAACATCACTGCCGGTCCCAAGCCCGGATGAAGGAGGAGGGTTCAGCGAGGGGCCAACAACCCCTCCTCGTAAAAGAAACCACTGTTATGAAAACTGGAAAACAGCCTCGGAATAGGACAGAACAACATAGACGATCCAAACAACGGAAACGGAATATGAATATAGGAACATGGAACGTACTAAGCTAGTATAGACCAGGAGCAGACCCTCCACGCCATAGAACAACTGGAAAAGAACAAAATGGACATTACAGCAATACAGGAAGCACGGTGGCCCGAATCTGGAAACGTGAGAATCAGTAGGTCCATGGTTTACTTCAGTGGCAGTCAACAAAACAGACATGAGTTCAGTACAGGTTTTGTAGTGGCAGATCATCTCAAGGAGTCTATCATAGATTTTCAACCAGTGAGTGAACGCATATGCTGCATCCGCTTTAAAGGTAATTGGTACAACCATTCCTTCATATCAGCATACGCACTAACCGAAGAGCATGATGAAGAAGACAAAGATGCCTTCTACGATGAGTTGGAGGGAGTTGTTGCAGGCGTCCCAAAACACGACCGACTAATACTATGCGGGGACTTCAATGCTAAGATGGGTAAGGAAGATTTTATGAAACCGCATGTTGGCAATCACAGCTTACATGACATATCAAATGACAACGGGCTGTGACTGGGTGGCCTAGCAGCAGCTAACAATATGATGGTGAATTCCACTATGTTTGATCATAAGAATATACATAAGCAAACATGGGTGTCAAACGACGGAACCACAAGGAATCAGATAGACCACATTCTGATTAATGCCAGACACGGGAACAATATCACGGACGTAAGAAGCCTTAGAGGACTGGATGGGGATACTGACCACTTTCTGGTACGTGCTAAAGTAAGGGAGCGAATATCGAGCACAAGAAATTGAAAGATCACCCCAACGATAAAATGGAATATAGAAAAGCTACATGAATCTATCCACAAACAAGCATACCAAGAACATATAAGCAACCGACTGGGAACAACGGAACAACGAGAAGAAATGGAGCATTCGTGGACATGCATCAAGCAGGCTGTAAAAAGCGCAGCAAAGGCCACGATAGGAACAAAACCGAAGATAAAACGAAAGAAATGGTTTGATGAGGAGTGCAGAAGAGTATTGGAACTCCGAAATCACGCAAGAATAATAATGCTGCAAAACCAGACAGAATCCAACATACAACGATATAGAGACCGAAAAACTGAAGCAAATAGAATAGTGAGAAGGAAAAAGAAAAATCATGAACTACAGAAATTCCAGGAACTGGAACGAGACCGCCTGAATAACCGTCCAAGAAGGTTCTATCAAGAAATATCAAACATTAGGAAAGGGTATCAGCCTAGAGGTGGAACAATGATTAGGAGGGGAGATGGAAACTTAACAAGCGACAAGAATGAATTGATTAGAGAATGGAAACAATATTTTGACACACTACTAAACATTAACAACGACAATGGCCAAAGCCCCTCAATTTATCATACGGCGGAACTGATCATAGATGATCCTCCATACGAGGAGGCGATAAGGGCCATAAATAAGCTCAAAAACAATAAAGCCCCCGGAAATGACACGATTCCTTCCGAATGTATCAAGAATGGAGGAGAGTCATTGCACAGACACCTGCATCGGCTTATCTCACTGATATGGAAAAATGAAACAATGCCATATGAATGGAAGGAAAGCATAATCGTCCCCATACACAAAAAAGGAGACAAAAGAAATTGCAGCAACTATAGAGGAATCTCCCTCATTAGTACAGCATATAAAGTCCTAGCCAACATAGTCCTGGAACGCCTAAAACCAATTATAGAGGAAAATATTGGAGACTATCAATGCGGCTTCCGAAGATGCAGATCAACAACTGACCAGATTTTCACCATAAGACAATTGCTAGAAAAATTCTGGGAATTTAACCGGAACGTACACCATCTTTTTGTGGACTTCCGACAAGCATATGACAGCATATTAAGGGTCAAACTTTGGGATGCAATGGCGGAAATGGGAACACCTAAGAAACTTATAAATATGACCAGGATGTGTATAAACGGATCTCGAAGTAGAGTTCGAATTGGGGATATATTTTCCAATCCTTTTGAGGTAAACAATGGGCTCAGGCAGGGAGACGCGATATCTCCAATTTTGTTCAACATTGCTCTTGAGGAGGTAATAAAAACCGCTGAAATAAGCACTGAACTGTTTGCTCGGGATGACCCAAGACTATTGCTGGCCTTTGCCGATGATATTGGCGTAGTGGGCAATACGGTACTGACGGTGAAAGACCTCTTTTCGAGGGTAGAAACACAAGCTGAGCAAGTGGGACTCAGAATAAACGAGGACAAAACCAAGTATATGCACACCAGTAGAACAGAAAGTAGAGATAGGGTGGGCCAAAATGTTACCGTGAGGGACTACAATTTCGAGAGGGTCACAACCTTTAAGTATTTGGGAACCACAATTACACAAGATAACAACCTGACAGAGGAAATTAAAGTCCGAATTCAAAGTGGAAACAAATGTCTCTATGCGCTAAAGCCAGTACTAGCATCGAAGAACATCTCACGAAGAACAAAAATAACAGTTTATAAGACCATTATACGACCGACTCTTATGTATGCTAGCGAAACCTGGACCCTAACTAGAGACAACGAACGAAGACTGAGAATTTTTGAGAGGAAGGTTCTGCGCAGGATTTTTGGACCGCTGCGAAGCCCTGAAACACAACAGTACCGAATAAGAACCAACCAAGAAATAGCAGAACTATACAAAGATCCAGATATTGTAAAGGAGATAAAGACAAGAAGACTGCAATGGGAGCGTCACGTACAAAGACAGCCTGACACACGGATTATAAAATTGGCTTGGGAGGGAGTACCAGTGGGACGAAGACCTTTGGGGCGCCCTCGAATGAGATGGCGGGACAACATCAAAACGGACCTAAGGACCATTGGGATAGAGTACGACCCAACATTGATGGAGGATCGACAGCAATGGAGGCAAATAGTACAGTCGTCCAAGACCCACCCTGGGTTGTAGAGCCATGGAGTAGTAGTAGTATTAAATGAAGATGAGGGTATATATTTCTAATAACGGATCTTAGACTATAAATCTTCACAGAAAATATACTTCCTTACGTCCACTATCTATGGAAAGCCGTCGATTTTATTTGAAATTTCAAAGGGGAAAAGGTTTCGAATAGTCATGGGAATTCATATAATTAGTAATGTACCCAAAACAGTAGCAACTGTTTTAGAACTTCAGGAGTCAAAAAAATACACAGGCCATAGAGGATTCTTCATCCAATAGGTAAAAATGAAACTGCGAAAAAATCCTGAATTACTGAACTTGGATACAGCATTTATTTTTGTGCGGTGCAACCTTAAATAATTGTAATTTCACCATTAATAATTACTATCGTCAATAAAGTTCCAAAGTTTAACTAGTATTTAATTTCTCTAACGAAAAACGAAAATTTTTTGTCCGGCCGTGAGCCAATAAAAAAGTACACTTTTTTGTATGCTGTACGCAAAATGACGTCTGTGAAATCAAACTTCAACATAAAGAACTGAGGTTGAAATAGTATATTGTTCTAATAGGGGCAAAAGTGACGTCAGTGAAATCAAACTTAAACATTAAGAACTGAGATTAAAAAAGTCGTTTTCTGATGTTTACTACATTACTTTTTTCGTTTTAAATACGTATTCCAAGTAGGCGGGTGTCATATATGACGGAGTGTATCTATTTATTTATGTCAAAATATAATAGTATATTATTCAACGAGCGGTAATGTAGGTAATAACTCACGCAGATGAAATTTGCAGCAAGTGCTGCAAGCGAGTGCTGTAATTCATCAAGTGAGTTATGACCATTACCGCAAGTTGAATACTATACTTTATCTACGACTATAACAATAAATACTAAGATACAAATTCACAATAATAAGGAAGTATTAACTTAATTTGAAAACGTCAGAATTATTCAAGTGACATTAGCAGATGAGTGACGGTCGATCCTACTTGGGATCTTAGTAGACTATATAGTGAGTTATAGCAGTGAGTTATTATTACTCACGCTGTTTGGTAATAGATACTATTAATTGCTAAAACGCAGTTGAATAATGAATATATTATTCAATAGGAGTAGATAAATTAACTGATTTAATCGTAAATTACGAGAAATATGATATGCTTGAAAGCTTTATTCTACGTAATATCAGTTGTGATATTGCATCTAAGATATATTTCAAACGCTATCCAGAAAGAAGACAACCTAATGAAGCTATTTTCAAGAGGTTAAGAATTATTATCAAACATCTTCGATGTTGAAATTAGTGGCTACGTAGGTCAGTGCGTTGGACTACTGAACAGAAGGTCGGCAGATCGAATCCCGGCCGGATCAACGAATCAGTGCGGAGCCACTTCTCGGAAGCCATTGGCAAACCACCGAGAAATATTCTGCCTTGTAAAGCCTCCCTATAAAGACGTTCGGAAATGTCGTAAACCTGTAGGTCTCTTAATCTCTTCGTGTATCACTGTATCACGCACAACACGAATAGTTGGAATAGTTGTAGAGAGGTCGCCTACACCTGAAACTGGATAAGGCACTTGAAGAAGAAGAATGTTGTAATCTGCTCCGAAACTAATAAGATTTTTTGAAATCTTTTGAAAATAGCTTCATTGCGTTGTCTTCCTACTGAAAAGCGATTGAAATGTATCGCAGACTTTTCTGATCTTCCAGGTCTTCTTCGACCTCTGAAGAATTTTTTATTCAATTGAATTTTATTAAATGACAATTGACCTAATATGAAGGCAGTAAGTCACTAAAAATGGGTAATTTAAGCATTATCATAGAAAGACATTTATTCACCTCCAGTTTTTCCTGCCATTCCTAATATTCCTATTCCAATTCCGATTGCAAAAACTGGTCTGGCAAAAATGGACACCAAAATCTCCAGAAATCTGACATCATATTGAAACGAAGTTATGAAAATTGCAAGTATAGGTAGTCCAAAGAAACCAAGGAACCATAAAATATTCTTCATCTGAAACATTATTTATATTGACCTTAGTTTATAATTCTGATGCAGAATTTCAAAAACCATTTTAAAATTCTTCAAAATGAAGGCTTACAGTATTATCAAATAATTTCTCGTTTTTATGATTACAATATATGGTGGCAAAAATTATACCAATCATATATGTAATCGAGTTACACCACGATGGAATATAAGAGATTGTGAATTCTCTAGACATCAACATATCTTCAAGATTGGCTGTTCTGAAAAAAAAATTTTGATTAACTCTCCTGAAAACATCGACAACTGAAACATACCTTGGTATTAAGCGTAAAAATCCTTGAAAATCGGTGTGTGAAATAATTGTTACTTGAATTCCTACAGTAATGGCAATCACAAGGCCTATCAAGTAATTTCGATTAATTCTTAATTTATGACTTAAGTAGTATAATCCCAAGGTCAAAAGGTAAAGTTGATAATCTGCTGCCAAATACCACGTGACTGCAGAACACTAAAACAAATGAAAATAGTAAAAATTAAATTTAAGATGAAATGTTTAATAAGTTTTCTAATGAAGCGAACATTATTTCCATCAATCATTAATATGTTTCAGGTGGAATATATGATTATTTTTAATATAATAAATTCATTATTATTTAAATTAATGTATTCGGCAATGCAACATCAGGTGAGTTTGAGTGACTCGTAATAATGTATTAATACATGTGCCTATCGGTAACTTTTACAAAATTTCCATTCAATATTGGAGGCCAATGCATTTACATCTGACCGTCAACGTATTGCGTAAGGTGTTAATAAAAATTGACCTGAAGATCATTACCACCTCAGGAGTTGATAATTTGGTTGATTTTAATTCTATCAAGACATGAGCAACCAGGTTTTCAAGAAAAACTTTCTCCATTGATCCTGAATTATTATTGAAAAACCAATTGATTAAAACGTCCAATTTACTCCTTTTTTTTTAGAATCGTCGTTTAAGGCGGGGTTTCCTAGCCAGCGTTTGTACAACTCGTGAACTGAAGATGAATTTTCACGTCGGCAGGATCGTATTTTTTATCAAGCTGCCTTTCTGTTTTCCTAGGGGATTGAGAATTATGAGGAGACGTTAAGGTTGATGAGTAGCGAAGGGATTGATTGGAGAGTTCTGCTTGATAATTTTGAGGGGAAGTCAAGGTTGATTAGTGGTAAGAGGATTGGTTAGAAAGTTCTGCTTGATAATTCTGAGAAGAAGTAGGTAAAGGTTGATGAGTCTTGGGACTGGCGAGAGGACTGATTGGACAGTTCTTGAATTGTCTGCAATGTCTTGCCAAACGTTATCCTCGTTATGCCCACTTTTTTGAAGTTTCATGTCCCAAATATATTGAAAACAACTGATATGTTGGATTAACTGGTCGTCCTCTTCATTAGTGAAGGCTATTTTCTTAGGTTTTGAATTTGTTAACATTATAATTATTTAAAAAAAAAATACAAAAAAAGAACGAACACAACCAGTACTCTACAATACATATGTAGATACGCCGCGCATAACGCAATCAACTCCTCTGAATGCAGTCAGCAGTGCAGAACACTAAATTCCTATGAGGTAGAGCAACAACACCGAGAATATAAGTACCACGGACTCTGACGTCAGAGCCTCGTGATGTAGGCATAGCGAGGTACATGCGAATTCAGCTTCCACCGGTTAACCCTACTTTTTCAGTGTTTGTTTACTTCCGTACAGGAGTGACTTGGGTTTTACTCCCTTGTTTTTTTTGTGAACAGGATTAATTAGTGTGCTATTTTTGTGTAGTTGTATTGGTGTGTCACCGAAACGAAATATTTGAAATGCCATATAGCTAAAATGGACCAAAATTACACATTTTCCGTTTTCCAACGGCTGAAGTGATATCTGCTAAATGGGTGGCAGCTATTCACAGGGAAAATTTTCTCCGTCGAAGTTCTCTAGGGTCCGTGAATTACACTTTGCCAAGGAAAATATAATCACTTGTTCTACTGCAACGGATTCCAAAACCAGCGAGTATATAACTGTTAGTTTAAAAATTCTTAGACTAAAACACGATGCTGTGCTCACCAAACTCCCAACTTGTCCTTCTTATTTACCAAAAACAATTAAATTTTGCCTGAGTCGTGATGAAAAACTCCGCGAATTAGAAAATAAAAGTTTTGCGAATGCAATTAGAAATAGTAAAATCGAATTTGAAGCTTGTGAAAAAAGATCTTCATATATATATATATATATATATATATATATATATATATATATATATATATATATATATATATATAGTCACAGTATTCAGATTGAAATATTCTCCTGGGCCTGTAATGTACGTCATTACAATGTAATAATAAGCTCCGATTTAAAAGTCGAAACATTTTTATATGAATGCGAAATACAAATACTGCGAAACGACTGAAAAACTTGTTCCTGAGAAAAGCGATGAAATTGAAAAAGTTTTAAAACATATTTCCAGTTTATTAGATTCATTGGCGTTGAATATGTTAGATGTTGAGAACAGTTTCCAAAATAATTCATCTTCAGCTGGAGCTTTAGCTTTTTTATCTGAGCAACTGAAATTACGTACATCGAACAAGGCAAGATATCGGTATTCGAATAACACTTTATCCCAAAGACGTTATCTTACGAATAGTTTTATATGCATATATAATATTTAACAAAATTTTAGATGATTTCGAGGAAACTTTTTTAACAGTTCATAATGAACGGGCATTTGTTACTCAATATATTTTGAAATTTCTCTCAGAAAACGATCATCTACATAATGATAGCAAATGTAATATTCATACAATTCATGAGATTGCAAAAATTGCGATTACCTGTATAGTAAATATACTCGTTAAAAATTACTGTGGAAAATCAAACGACCGATTAGCGTCATGCAAAATTCGCAAATTGAAGACTTTGATTACATAAGTTTTGGTAGTAATGGTATTTGCTTTGAAATTTCGTTTTTCCATAATAAAATCGAATGGGTCAAAAAGAAGGGCTCAGTTGACGACTGGTACTCTCCTTAAACCGGAAGCCCTTCAAACATTTCAAAAAGCCTAATACTTTTGCGGTTCGCGTTATCCAACGCACAACGATGTGACTTCGGGTCTGCCTGCCTGTTGTGACGTCACTCGGCAGCCTCAAGTCCTTATATTCTCGGTGTTGTTGGGTAGAGCCGGCGTTTTGCGCTAGACGTATTGCGACGCACGCGGCGCACAAAACACGCCTGCTAGGAAAACTCGCCTTAACTCCTGCACAGAAACATAGTTGTCTATTTCCTGAAAATATGTTAACGCCGTATTAGCTGTTGCTGCTTCAAAAGGCTCAAGTTGATCCAGCGTCGGAATACTGCTCACATGCATGAAGATTTGCACCTATGGACTCCTTACATAAAGGTGTAATCAATTTAAAAAAAGACTAATAGACGTTGACCGCTCCTTCATTCACTAGAAAATCATTCGAAGATGTTCAGCACCCACTGCCACAATAATTGTTCTTTCAGAATTACAACTCTCTGGACACCCACCAATTTGTAGTCCACATCCCAACATCAGAATATCAATCTATCAGAAAGTATTTCTTAATTGAACTGCCAACTCATGGCATACTTTTCCCTCTGTAGAGTTTTCAGTTTGCTACGACTTGGATCGGTTTTGAATCCAGTATCAAGTGTCAATTATTGAAATCATCTAGGCGCGCTTGATATGCATTATACCTTTACCGGGAGTTCCTCATAACAAAACTGATATAAAATATTCTTGTTTTGAAGCGATTTGCACAAAATTTTTTACATACTGAACCAAAACATGCGTTTTAATATAATAAAATATCGAGTCAATAATTTTAAAATAATTTTTTTTATTCATATTCTAAATTAAATATTTCATAGTAAGTACTCACAATCTTATCTGGTTCATAAATATTTTGTATAAAGAAGAAATTCTTCCACCAGGAATATCTACAAATATCAATTTCTCGTTTCATCATGTCCTCGTTCATGTACGATACGACATTGTAGGCCAAATTACTTCTTAAAGTTAATACTAAAACGATAACTACTGGAATCAGTCTGAAAATCACAATCACGAGTTAATTAAACAAATCCAGTTGAAAATGTTATATTTACCAACATATGAGAATTTTTCAATTATTGAGTATTGAGGTTGCCATATTGTCAGTTTTTCTCATAATCGCAATTTCATAAACAACGAAAATTTTAGCAAAAAATGAAAACAAGACTTCAAAACTCTTGAAACACTCACAAAGAAAAATCTAACTTATATGTATATAGAACTATTGAAGATATTCCTAGACTTTTCCATATTATCGCTAGTTATTATTTTTCCAATAATAGATAGATACCTATATTCTATTTCTTATGGAGAAACATCTTCACTATAATGGAATTTTACCCTTGTTCTTATATAAAATCTTGACATGTATTTATTTATCAACGGGAAGCCCATTTACAAAAAAAATACAAAAAATAAAAATCTTGAATCTAGATTAACATAGCATTTACCTCACAGCGAAACTGCTTCAGTAAGGTACAAAAACATAAGTCGGCAGCTAAATAGCAATTACCATAACCCAACATTCTATTAATAGGTGCATTAATCTTATAGTTAGTACAACAGACGGGGTACGCGAATAAGTTGTCACTCCTAGTTCTTCTGAACGGTACGTGAAGGCAAATTTGGCCAAGTAAATATTTAGAGTCAACAAGATTATTCACACACTTAAAGAGAAACACCAAATCAGATATAATTCTTCTTACTGATAGATGCTGTATACCCAACTGAGTGCGAATAAATGTTACGGAAAAATTGATTCGAGGAATTGACCTCCTGAAGGAAATGTAAAGCAAAAATTTATTCTGCACCCGTTCGATATATTGAAAATCAGCCTCGTAATGAGGTGACCAAACAATTGACCCGTACTCAACAATAGGTCTACAAAAGGCAAAATAAAGCAATTTCACAGTAGCCTCATCAGAGAATTCAGCTGAATTCCGACGAATGAATCCCTCTCAATGCACGGTTTGTCATTATTCTGAAGTGTTCCTTGAACTCAAGTTGACTATCCAAATTTATGCCAAGATCACTAATGATATTAACACGCTCAAGACTTGCACCATCAATCAAGTATGGATAAAATACTGGGTTACTGGTTCGATGGAAGGTAATACATTTACATTTCAGAAAGTTCATATTCAGCAGAAGATCCTGAAGCCATTCCACCACAGCTAACACATCCGATTGAAGATCAGCAGCATTGGCAATTGAGATTAAAATATTTTTTTTCCGACAAATCGGACATATTTGAAATATTTCACCAAAAGATAAACCGAGCTTCAGTGTCAGTAAATAAAGATTTGGCACTAGACGATCTCAATCGCAGGTCTTATTTAAAATATTGCTATATGTGACTTTATGTGTCCAAACACTGAAAATCCACACACAATAACTGTGAAAAAGAGGTATGGTAATTCACTCTAACTCTAGAACAATTGATTAAGGATAGGTGAGACGGCATATTTATGGAACATGGTGTGGGTAGGGTTCACAGGATTAATACTGGCCCAGCATTCGCCTTATAAGTTTGCAAGCAGTGACTTACATTACCATGAGGAAACCTCCTTAAAAAACTCATGGCAGACAAGTCGGCACAGGGGCTTGAAGTCTAGACCTCCCAAATACTAGCCAGCGTACCTACCTAAGTACTCGATTAACTAGCTTGGTTAGAAAGAGGCAGGTCTCCACACACCCTATTTGTAGCAATAATTCGCAATGTTCATCAGATGTAAGTATAAATGATTTGGTAGCCTAAAGCCGTTCTTAACTAACTTGAACAAGGAAAGTTATTAAAAAATTATAAATAACTTTCCAAGTGAGCTAGCTAAATGTATCCAATAGATTTAGAAAACTATATAATAGCAATAATTAAATAAATCTTCATACATTTCAAGTAGAGATATATACTAAGAATGGACTAATTAAACATCAATTTAATAAAGAATATGAAGGATTTAAATAATCATTCATTGTTAAAAGAGACATTATAAGAGAAAATAAATGGAAACAGAGGAGCAGCATTTCCGAAACTTTTCGATTTTTGAGTCTATTTTCACAGATTATTGAAAACACGTACAGAATGCATCAGTTGCAAGAGTCAATTCACAATAATTGTTTATTAATTAATAACAATTCAAAACGACATTCAGTATGAATAGAAATTGAAAATAATTAATGATCACCAAAGTTAACTACTAATGAAAATATATTAACCAAGATTCTGAGAAACTTATGAAATTCATAATCAATGTAGAAATCATAGGTTGTTTATATATATATATATATATATATATATATATATATATATATATATTTCATGAATTAGTAATTCTTTCATGAATGCATTATACACCTTAGTTCAATATCAATTGAATAGAGTTCAAAATTAATCTTCTAAATCAAGTAAAGTGAAGAAGTAAACTTCTTAAACAATTGAAAATTATTAAACAATCTTCCAAAGGAGCTGGACGCTAAATCTGCATTCAAAATCAAACAGTGAGTTATAGAAAATGTCAAGTCAAACCGACTCAAAATCTGCATACAGCTGTTTCGATCTTATTAGATCTCATCAGCGCAGCTTATTTAACTCGGAGTGAATTAAGAAATCTCTAATTGTTCCCAATTCAAATCGCGATCGGAAACACTATCTTACTAGATCTCTTTAGTACAGTTTTCTTCACTTGGAGTGAATTGACATATTTCTAATTGTTCCCTAATACAAATCGCGGGAGAACTACTATATGCAGAGGCGGATTATCCTTAAGGCAAACTAGGCATGTGCCTAGGGGCGCGAGGGTACAAAGCGGCGCGCGGGCGGAGTTGTAAAATAAAGAAAACTTGAACTTCAAAAAAGACGAGAATCATACAGTAATTTTTGCAGTAAATTTTCATTTTTAAACAACTCGACCAATTTGAGTTCTGAAGAAGTTCAAAATAGAGCAAGTACGTTAGTAACAATGTATTCCGGTGATTTAGAAAAGTGTTTTGTCGATGAAGGTATTCATCTGCGTTCTTATTCAACAACGGTAGCTCGAGACGAAAAACTGCTTATTTTTGCAAATAATTCAATTATTTCAAATTATATCTATCTTTAAGTAACCAGAGTGTCTTCAAGGTTACTGTAAGTATACTTAAAAATTCAGATCGTGTTGAAAATTTAACCCTGTATCTCTGTTTAACTAAATAACTCGTAACTTGATTTTTTTTTATTTACCAGGTAATAATAAATTCTTAAAATTAATAAAAGCGCCAGACAATTCACGACGACGTTCGTTTCCCAAATTTGCCGGACCGAGAAAGAAATCCGGGACCTTCCGCGCTCACGGCAGACACCTAGGCCACTAGCTATACTATACTATCGAGTTGGAATTAAGTAACTATAATATATTAAAGTTAGTTAATTATATAAATGAAATATTAGATACACTGATTTAATTCATTTTTATCCTGTTCAATAATTTAATTCATACGACCGGCGTCTAAAGCTAGTTATTATTGTAAAGGGAATTTCATAATTTTCGGGTTTACATGTCAGTCCTTAAAGCTTTAAAATATTATAAACCGAAATCGTAAGATCTGTCCGACAATATCGATCTCATATAAACTCTTTTTTCCTTGGACTCCATCGCATTTTCCTAAGGGGAGGTACATCAGTTTAGGTCAAACTATAGTACGAGTTATTTTTAATATAGGGGCGCCGATGAGATGCTTGCCTACGGCGCTCTGAACGTTCAATCCGCCTCTGACTATATGGATAACAACCTTTAGCGCACACCGCCAAAGATATTAGGAACAATAACCATGTTGAATATGTGATATATTAATGAAAAAATTACATAAATTAATTCTTGTTCCACTGAATGATGATGTATCAACTTTTATTTCTTAGGAATCATATAATTGAATAATTATGAATTGATTTTGCCATTACTTGGTTAAAACCCATAACAATATTATTCGAAAAACACATGTTCGATTTTAACGGTTATTATATTTGACTGTATGGCGCAACGTTTCACCACACGGTGGCTTCTTCAGATAGAATGAAATACTGAAATCTTTTGTATCTTAGTTTCACATAAAATTTTTAGTACCTAGGGAAAAACGATTACAACAAGAAATTAAATTAGGGTGGAGGGTAGGCAACCCTTCCAGAAAACTTTCTCAAACTACATCAGGTATTGAGCAAGGATTATCTACCCTATACCCTAATTCAATTTCTTGTTGTAATCGTTTTTCCCTAGGTACTTAAAATTTTATATAAAACTTAGATACCAAGATTTCAGTATTTCATTCTATCGGAAGAAGCCACCGTGATGTGGAACTCCGCGTCGTAGAGTCAAATATTATAACTGTTCATCAAACATGAGTTTTTCTAATAATAAATATATCATTGAATAATAAAAATACTGTAAAGTTGACGTGATATGTCATTTCTACTTAACTTCATCATGTACCTGAATTCGATAATTAGTCAGAATTGAATTGGCGAGCAAAACTACTACGAAGTTCAATTTAAAAAGTTTCAGGATAAGGTTTTTATATTCAGTAATTGAAAGCTGCAATTATTATATTCATCAATTATTACATACTTCACTTATAAAAAAACAATTAGAATAATCGTATTCGTCTATCTATAATGGCTCTAATTAAATTAATTTTTATGCTGACGTATCTATGAAAAATTATTGGTGAATATAATAGATATCATTCTACCTTCGATTAACACCTAATATTTTTTAATATATATGAATTAATAGCCATTGAAGGAATAAATATAAACAAATTTGTTTGAATAAATCGTTCACAACAATGATATAAATATACAGCAATTCTAGGTAAATTCATTTTATTGTTACTGATTGTTTCCCTTTTATTGTAATTGTCTTATTTCCATTTTGAATCGATCCTTGCAATCTTGATACCACCGGAATGAGAGTTCTGATAAGTTGAAAATTTTTACTTTAAGAACAAAAATTTCTTCTTGTTTGAATATTTATTGTTCATTCAATAATTATTAAGCTTATTACTAGAACCTCATCCTATACTCATGAAATGACAAAAAAATCCCATTTTCAAAATTCTCTTATTCTCTTATATGCAATAAAATAATTATTATGACTTAAAATTGCAGATATAAAGTAATTGTATAAGATGATTTTCGAATATACTAAAATTGAGTAAGTACAACGTGAATAAACTCACCTAAAATATCTATTGAAACCCATCAGGAATATGTCTTTAAAAGTAAGATCTCCATTTCTCTTCAAAATATTATTAAGTTGAGTAGATAATAACCAGGCCGATATCAGAAAGAAGCTTTGCACTAAGAATGTAAAAATTGTAACTACTGTCCTGGTGACTAAATTCATATAAATCTGAAAAAAGTCCTATCATCATTCTAGTAAAACCATTTAACCATTTTTATATTCATAAATAACAATGAAACTGCATTATAATATGTATAATCGAGTTAACTTCTAGAATTCAACGTTGAGGAGAATACTGACTGTTGGATCGACGCGTGTGACACAACTTCTTGTTGTTATTATTGGCGACCCTCTAAAATAAACTTCTCTATTCCAGTGAGCACCAATAACAAAACACGAATTCGTAAGAAACGCTTCGATCACTTGGTCAGCATTCTACACTTGTGGAATCTGAAAATTAACTTCAGCATATTTTAAGTTGGGTAAAAAATTACATTTGGGGTAGCATTTATCAGAGGACGCAATTTTATTTTTAAAATATCAAGGAGGGGTTAATGTAAAGTTAAATCCAAGTTTGTGGGGTTGCAACTCTTGTCCCACGGCCGCCTTCTTGGAAAAAGGGGTACAAACGGTTTCTATGGTTAATCTGACAAACTGCAGGTCTCACAAATCAATTATTCAAGAAGTTTTTCTTGCAAATAAAATTCTCTAAAACCTTGGTTCAATAATTTTTGGTGGTAGAACTAAAAATAACAATCTTATAAGTGAAAATCGATGAAAATTTCAGAAAAAATGTTCTATTGCTCGTTATAACTTTTTTTTCTGATCATTATACAAAAACAGATGTCAGACCATTTTTATAGAGGGGTTTTTAAGGAAAAATTTTCATCCTAGACTTTCTGAATTTCATCCACAAATTAAGGTTTTACAGCTCTGCGAAACGAACACTATTCTCCAGTATTCATAACTATACATAAATATTGATGATTTGCAATAATTTTCAATCATCTTGTATTTTTTTATGATAATCTTTTTAGTTTTCTCTCCAATTTTCATAGATTTTCGCTTATAACTTTATTATTTTTGATTTTACGACTGAAAGTTGCTGAACTAAAGTTGTTAGAATTTTATTTGCAACAAAAACTTTCTGAATAATTTTTTTGTGAGACCTGTAGTTTGTCCGATTAACCATTAAAACCGTTTGTACCCCTTTTTCCAAGATGGTGATCGTAGGACAAGGGTTGCAACCCCACAAACTTGGATTTAACTTCACACTAACCCCTTCTTGATATCTAAAAAATAAAATTGCGTTCTCTGACAAATGCACGCTAAGCTCAAAAAAATATAATATTTCAATGGACTATGATTTGAAGCTACTACTTCTTTGTCTTCACGACTAATCGCTTAGTTTGAAATCACATAAGCTTTCATATATGAGTATGAAGGTTTATTAGCAAAATAAAAACTAGGTGTTGACATTTAAGGATCAACAGTTATTGCTGTTATTAATTGTTGATGTCGAACCTTGAAAATTAATATTCGTATTAAAATTTATTTATAAATTTAGTATGGTAAAATTCTAGAGATATAGATGCTTGTATACAATCACAATTATCTAAGTGCCAAGGTAAAATATTCAGGGAATTCAAACCGATCCACTATCAGATACTGCATTGTTGAACAAGTTTAACTATTTTGAGACTACCTGACCATATTCCTGATAGCATTATTACTATAATTTTGGGAGTCCGTTTAAAAATCTTCTCTAGTAAAGTAATGGAGGAAAATTTTAGCTAACATGGAATATACTTTAGAAGGGTCTGCAGAGGAAAAAGAAAAAGTTTCTGCTTAGCGCAATCTGTTATAGAAGGAATTAATTGTGAAGCCAATTATCCGGGCTTTCAATAGTTTACTGATGATCAAATTGTTTTGGGCGGAAAGTGAGGAAGAGAATAGGACGAAGAAGAAAGTAAGCAATGACGCAGCTGTAATACACATCGAAGTACTTATTTAATATCTTGAAGAACAAGACTGTGTGGTAAAATGGTGCTAACGCAACTTAAATCTCAAGTGAAGAAGAGGTATTCGACCTCGACAAAACAACAAAACAACTGATGATAGATTTTTTTGTGAAACCTAGAGATAAATTTTAAATTTTTCTTCACTTTGTAAATTACATAATTGTATATGTAGTGTTGATCTTTTGAAATTTTTTTAGATTATCCTCGGAATTGGCTTATCCGCGGTTGCCATGCTACCCAATATCTCGGATAATCTGGAGACTGGTGTATTTGAATTGATTGATTTGAAAATATTCTAGGAAATTTGATTCTCAACACTTATTCTTCTTATTTGTTATTTTGAAGTCGGAGCTTATTGAGTGGTTTCCATTAATTAAATGATGTAAGTCATCGACAGCTTAACTTTTTATTATCACAATTACTTTTATGTTATGAAAATTGGTGAAAGTACTAATATAGAGTTTTTCATAATAACCGTAATTAATTTTATTACTTCGAACATTTTGTTTTTATAGCTTTTTTAATTATTATTCTTAATATGTTTTTCAATATCGTCACATGTTCGGAAATATACATTGATATTGTTTCGCAAAAGAAGTAATTTGGGCTTTGTGCTAGGAGTTCTGAATAAGTTAAAACGCTTTATTTATATATTTTTATATTTTTCTTTTGTGACTGGATAAACTTGAAAAATGGCTATATGGTACATCTTTTTGTTTATCATAGTTTTTGTTATTTCTGATTTATATTAATATTTCATAGCGATTTTATAAATAATACCTTTTTATTTATTGAAATAATCGTTAGAGAGAAGCAATTTAATGAATAGATAAGCCATGCTATTGAAAGCAGCCATTTTTTGTTGAAACAGTTCAATAGAACTACTATGTATGATGCTATCAATTTGGACGTTGTTGGTAAAATGAAAAGTTATGTTTGTTGTTGAAGTTTTTGATTGCCAAATCTAGAAGATGTATAGGTACAGTTGCTTTTTCCATTTCCAAAATGAATATAATGTTATTATGTATGGAATTAATGAAAATTCGGAGGGGCCGAGCTATTTGTGGGTCCCAGTATATCAGCAACTTATAGTATCAACATATCTATACCAATATATATATATATATATATATATATATATATATATATATATATATATATATATATATATATATATATATATATACAAATAGAGCAGAATTATCGGTATAGCCCGCTTATATGGAAGCAGCCGTTGACACGTGTTTCGGACACTTTGGTCCTCATCAGAACGGCGTAGCCAAGCATTGGATTGTCTTCAGTAGCAGGGGATTTCGTTTGTTGTGCTATTTTCATCTCCAAGTTCTCAATCCAATGCTTGGCTACGCCGTTCTGATGAGGACCAAAGAGTCCGAAACACGTGTCAACGGCTGCTTCCATATAAGCGGGCTATACCGATAATTCTGCTCTACTTGTTTGATATTTTCCCGCCACTAATTTCTTTGTTGTTGTTTATTTACTCGGTCTGAGATCTCGCGGATGGCATTAATCACCTCCGTGGCAAAGTTTGACCAAATCTCCCAAACCGGAGAGTTCAAACAATAAGCCACAAATGTGTGATTGTCTTCCGTAGCAGGGGAGTTCGTTTGTTGTGCTATTTTCATATCTAAGTTTTCAATCCAATGCTTGGCTACGCCGTTCTGATGAGGACCAAAGAGTCCGAAACACATGTCAACGGCTGCTTCCATATAAGCGGGCTATACCGATAATTCTACTCTACTTGTATATATATATATATATATATATATATATATATATATATATATATATATATATATATATATATATATATATATATATATGAAATGGGAAATCCCCATGTGAGTTCATATTAATAAGATAGAAAAGAAAACACAACTCTCACAACTCCAAAAGTTTTGATGTTTATTTAATTGCTACTAGTTTCGCGAATTTTTTCTTCGCATCCTCAGGCAACAGATGGCTGTAAGAGAATTATTCAAATGAAGAGCAATGCAAAAATACCAATCATAATGACTTACAGTGGACCACAGGGGTCAAACTTAAGACATGTCAAAATTTCCAATGTCAAAAAATTAAAATATGCACAATATGAAATGGAAGCGCTGGACGGATACAATACTTGCTCATTTAAATAGAATAAATAAATATAAGCAAACACAAAATACAAAAATACAAAAATAAAATGACATTCACATGCGGACAATTAGTAAAATCTTAGACTATTGATAGAAATCAGATGCTCAAGCGCACTAGACCATGCGGATACGAAACTAACGGAACAACAAAACTAAATTGACGTTGATAATTGACATCTGGTAGATCGAATTATGTAGTAGGTACAGTACACAACACAAACACGCAACAAATGTCAACCTCACACTGCAAACCGATAAATCATTCAGGAATTTCAAACAACACCGAACAAATTGGTGGTAAATCAGTTGTTAATTGAGAATTTAACACAGTTTCTTCAGTACATTTTTGAGCCCTTATTATTTCTAGTTGCTCCATGTGTGGAAGCGTTGGTCCCTTCTCAAGAATGTGCAAAGCCTTAAAGCCTGTCTGCATATCAAATATATGTCCCTCGTCGAGTAAATGTTGAGAAATGTGAGGTTGACATTTGTTGCGTGTTTGTGTTGTGTACTGTACCTACTACATAATTCGATCTAGCAGATGTCAATTATCAACGTCAATTTAGTTTTGTTGTTCCGTTAGTTTCGTATCCGCATGGTCTAGTGCGCTTGAGCATCTGATTTCTATCAATTTTCTAAGTCTAAGATTTTACTACTTGTCCGCATGTGAATGTCATTTTATTTTTGTATTTTTGTATTTTGTGTTTGCTTATATTTATTTATTCTATTTAAATGAGCAAGTATTGTATCCGTCCAGCGCTTCCATTTCATATTGTGCATATTTTAATTTTTTGACATTGGAAATTTTGACATGTCTTAAGTTTGACCCCTGTAGTCATTATGATTGGTATTTTTGCATTGCTCTTCATTTGAATAATTCTCTTACAGCCATCTGTTGCCTGAGGATGCGAAGAAAAAATTCGCGAAACTAGTAGCAATTAAATAAACATTCAAAACCTTTGGAGTTGTGAGAGTTGTGTTTTCTTTTCTATCTTATTATATATATATATATATATATATATATATATATATATATATCTATATATATATATATATATATATATATATATATATATATATATATATATATATATATATATATATATATATATATACAGTGCTTTCATGATGAAAGGAACAAATTCATTAAAAAATTAGGTTTCTATTTCATGTTAAAATCCTCGGACAGGTCGATTAGTATTTTTATTTGGGCATTTTTCGGAATAAAAATTTTGTATACAGGGTGTCTCATTCAAGAGCTATGGCTTTGTCATTAGTTTTTTTAAAGGTAATACCCTGTATATTATTTCACTTTACAATTCTACGATAAATTCTTATCACTTTTTGTGAACATACCATATGCCTCAACTCGATGGATTGCCAGAAACGGAGATAGTGGGTAATGAGAGGTACGATATGAAAACACACAAATGTAATTACTAATTTAATTTTTACATATGTTCAATCTGTTGTCCGTTTACTTCGAGACATTTTTGAAGTCGATTCAATGTTTCCCGTTGCACATTTTCAATTACTTCTGGACTGATAAGTCTTATTTCCTGCCTGATTCTCTCTTTTAGATCATCAATATTATTTGGTCTATTCAAATAAACTTTAGACTTCAAATAACCCCATAAGAAAAAATCCAATGGGGTTATGTCCGGTGATCTTGGCGGCCACTCAATCGGGCCTCTCCGTCCTATCCATCTGTTGGGAAAAGTTGCATCAAGAAATTGTCGAACAGCGATTGAATAGTGAGGAGGTGCCCCATCTTGTTGAAACCATATCTCGTTATTAGGTATGTCAGGATCTTGTGGGTTAGGAAACAAAACAGCTAAAGCCGGAATGAGTTCGAACTGGAGAAAGTTCAAGTAGTCCTCTCCGTTTAGTGTTCCTTCAAAAAAAATAGGGACCAACTATACGATTTCGAACAATCGCTGCCCATGTATTAATTTTTTGAGGCCGCTGTGTGTGGCATTCTTGCATCCAATGAGGATTCTCGGTCGCCCAATACCTACAGTTTTGTCTGTTGACGTGGCCATTTAAAGTAAAGGTGGCTTCATCAGAAAAAATTATGTTTGTAATGAAATTTAGATGTTGATTATGAATTTCAAGAATCTGCTCACAAAACTGTACTCTGCGGTCAAAATCGTCTTCTAATAATTCATGTACCAGCTTAATTTTATAGGGATGATACTTATTTACCTCAAGTATTTTATGCACGGACCCTACTGATACATTGAAATTATTGGAAATTGTAGTAATGGATGTATGAGGGTTATCTTGGGTTTCTAGTAGAACGTTCAGCACTGTTTCTTCAGATACTCTCGGTGGTCTTCCTTTAGGTAAATCTCTAACGTGGCCGTATCTCCTGAATTTTGATTCAATTTTGCTGACTGTCGATCTAGTAATTGGCGGACGATCAGGATGATTTTCATTGAATAGATTGCAGACTTCTTCTTGTGAACGCACCCTATCTCCAAAACCAATCATCATAAGTACTTCAATACGTTCTCTCTCAAGTAATTGCATTTTCTTAAACAATGAAGTAGTGTAGTGCCTGGAGCGTTAAAAACGTGAAAACTGTGGACTATACAGCACCAGTGAATGAATTCAGATGGTACATGTGAAATTTCATTCTTCAGATTTAATGACAATGTTTACCTAAATTTTTTTTTGTACTTTTAATCCACATTTTAAATCTCCAGGTGCTCCACTATCTCCGTTATAATCTGGGAATCCATCAAATTGAGGCATATGGTATGTTCACAAAAAGTGATAAGAATTTATCGTAGAATTGTAAAGTGAAATAATATACAGGGTATTACCTTTGAAAAAACTAATGACAAAGCCATAGCTCTTGAATGAGACACCCTGTATACAAAATTTTTATTGCGAAAATTGCCCAAATAAAAATACTAATCGACCTGTCCGAGGATTTTAACATGAAATAGAAACCTAATTTTTTAATGAATTTGTTCCTTTCATCATGAAAGCACTGTAAATATATATATATATATATATATATATATATATATATATATATATATATTGGTATAGATATGTTGATGATATAAGTTGCTGATATACTGGGACCCACAAATAGCTCGGCCCCTCCGAATTTTCATTAATTCCATACATAATAACATTATATTCATTTTGGAAATGGAAAAAGCAACTGTACCTATACATCTTCTAGATTTGGCAATCAAAAACTTCAACAACAAACATAACTTTTCATTTTACCAGCATATTTTCCCGCGACTAATTTCTTTGTTGTTGTATATATATATATATATATATATATATATATATATATATATATATATATATATAAATAATATATATATATATATATATATATATATATATATATAAATAATATATATATATATATATATATTTATATATAACGTTGACTCAAAGGATGGTTATGCATAGTATGTTCTAAATTGTGCATGAATATTTCTGCTATGAATGGGCTTTAGTAGATCATCTATAATTAACTTATTTGTACTGCTGAAAATCAGCTTTAAAACGGAAGTGTTTTTGTTCCAGACAATATTTCAAGAATTAAAGAATATCTGATTTTAATAATGGATGCACCTGTTTGTTCTGATAGATATTTTATTAGTTTTAATGGATTATTTGGTGGTATATTTAGGAAAAGTTTAACATATTAACACAAGCTTTGTATTCAAAGGCTTGACCAAATTTTTATTTTAACGGACCAATTCATACGAGATTTTAATTGAATATTTTGGTTGAATTTCAAAAAAATCTTAATTATTTCTATTAGAATTTCTTCTGGACAGGTAGAGTTCCCATATATTTTATATTATCTCGTGGATAATTTTGATTGTATACAAACACATCTGTGAAATTTTATCATTGGTTAGAGTCTGACGAAGAAGTAGTATTTCTAATCGCGTCATAAACAAATATATGTAAAAACTGTGTCAATAGTGTTTGATCAAGAAAAGGTATTGCTGTGTTACGTTCACATGGTTGTCACAGTTCAAAATGATATCTTCGAAAACATTTTTGTAAAAACTAAAACGAATTTTCGGGTCGTAATCAAACTACTTCTATTAATAAGTTCAATGTGAACCGGCTGTACTCACATTTTCTATAAATTCAGGATTGCGCAAGAACGATAACATATTTCCATAAAATGCGTGTAAGGAAATGATAAGCATGATTGTCAAGGTGCGTATTCCTTGTATTGATTTTAAGTTTTGAAAATCCTCGTTCTCGATGGGTTTCCTCAGTTCTTTCCATATTGTGGACAGGGAGAATATGGTCACTACTTTTGTAACGAAATTAGCTGCAAATTGAACAAATGTTAATTTAAGAGTGATTCATGTGCCTAGATTTATAATCATGAAAAATTACTTAGTCGTATTTTAATATATCGAAATGTGTAAACCGTTCTCAAGTGTAAACAGTTTACACTTGAGAACGGTTAGAGATGCCCAACTAACCGAAACGTCGTGTATATTAATTGTATAATTTTATTTTTTCACCATTTTCCAATTTATTATTTACTAATCTCATTTCATTTCTTTTTTCAGATACTACTAATTCATTGAATTTAATTTTTCAGCTATTTTCTTTTCTTGCCATCTACTAATCAAATTTTATTTTCTTTTATTTTTGTTTCAGATATATTTTTATAGACAATGGAGGTCCAGAATTCCACAAATAAGAAGAAACATTGTCGAAACCATTCAAACTAACACATGCATCTGTAAGTTATCATTCTGCAATGCCACTTGACCTTGTTGAAGGTCACTCATGACATTCCAAAATGACTTCCGCAGTGAAAGATTTAACCTCAATGTTTATTGCTTACCTTTTTCTTCTTTAGCAAGAAATGTATACACAGTTGCAGAAACAATAAATATTACATAAATGGCTCCCACTGATCTGAAAAAAGGTAAAATTATGGTACAGGAACAAGTTCCAGCGGTCATTTTTTGCGAAACTTACTCGTTTATTAAACACTTATAATATATATAAACATCCATTAGTATAAACTGAGTAAGTGGATGTTCGTTATTACATCTTGGACTATCCTAATATTATATTATCTAGATATCAATTTAATTTAATTATATATTTGGAATAAAATACTTTTCTATTGAATAATTGATAATTATAATTTCTATTACAATAAAAACATTATTATGATAAAGGAAATTTGGCGAATCCAGAACTTCGGAAATCTATTTTTAGAGAATTACAATAAATTCTGATACACATTAAAAAAGTTTATTAGATTCAATTCAATTATACCCATTAGATAATTCACTGATTTCTTCTTCTATTCAACAAAATTATGCATAATTAATAAAACATTAAAGAATCGAAATCGATTATGATAAATGGCGAAATATCAAATTAAATGGTTTTTTTATTTAAAAGGAACTAGAATATGTTTTTAGAGAATTACAATAAATTCTGATACATCATATTATACATCATATTACTATAAAAGTTCATCAGATTCAAATTAACTATACCCTTTAGATAATCCACACAATTATGCATAATTAATAAAAAATTAAAGAGTCGAAATCAATTATGGTAAATGGTAAAATATCAAATTGAATGCGTTTTTTGTTTAAAAGGAACTAGAATATGTTTTTAGAGAATTACAATAAATTCTGATACATCATATTATTAAAAAAGTTTATTAGATTCAATTGAACTATACCCATTAGATAATCCACTGTTTTCTATTCGACAGAATTATGTATAATTAATAAAACATTAAAGAATCGAAATCAATTATGATAAATGGTAAAATATCAAATTGAATGCGTTTTTTGTTTAAAAGGAACTAGAATATGTTTTTAGAGAATTACAATAAATTCTGATACATCATATTATTAAAAAAGTTTATTAGATTCAATTGAACTATACCCATTAGATAATCCACTGTTTTCTATTCGAAAGAATTATGTATAATTAATAAAACATTAAAGAATCGAAATCAGTTATGATAAATGGTAAAATATTAAATTGAATGGGTTCTTTGTTTGAAAGGAACTAGAATATGTTTATTCCGATGATTTATATCAGTTAAATCAGTAGATGTACTTCTTAATTGCATTGATTTTCTCATATTGATTCTATCAGGAGATCTTTATATATCTCTATATATTTATTATTTACAGTACACCAAAATGAAAGAGAACTCACATAGATATCATATCCCAGTAATCTAAATCGTTTAAAATATATCGGCCCTTTTCGAAGCAAGCAAAAGCTTTAGCATTAGCTTGTAAACTATCATTACTATACTTCGTTTTATAGATACTTTTAAAATTTTCTTCTAACTTTTCCAACTGGTTTTTTTTCAAACACCGACCATGTAATAGTTTGTCCCTTGAAAAATATCGATAATCTTGCTTAGTTTCCTGAAACAAATCAGAGTTAGTTTTATGACATTTTCTGATTTAAATGTTATTGTTACTTTTTGAATATTTTTTGTGACTCCGGTTTGTGCTTTCAGTAGTTTCAATTTCTTTTCGCAGGTCGTTACCACTTTTACGTGGAAATTTCATGCGTTTCGCAGGTTTTCGGGTATTGCGCATTTCTATAAACACTTTACATTCAGATGAGGAACTTTTGTATGTGCCGCAATTTTGGCGTAGAAAAATTAGTGGAAGTTCATTATTAACAACATATCCAAAATTCGGCCTTCTAGGTTTCTCATTTAGCGTCCGGGGTTGAAAAAACGGATTTGAAAGATTTTTGCACCTCCAAAGAGTTTCCAAATTGATAGAGAGGGTTGAAATTTGGTATATGGACTGAGTTAATGTAAGCGAAATATTTTCGTGGATTGTGCTCATCTCCACAACACCTTCGAATTGAAATTTATGTCAAAATGCAACAAAAATGGGGCGACAATACGACCTTAGTGAATGAGCTCTGCTGCCCACGCGTTTTTTGTTTATTCAAAATAAAAAACTGTCCTTCACCTAAACCTATTCAATCTAAAACATTTCTCGATTGATAATTGGAAAATAGGAACGGGATTCACTGTTTAAAAACACAGTCTTTACTAACGCTTAGGAATTTCTGCCTTCCACGTTAAATGGTTGGTACTTTCCCAAATTAACTTTGAAGATGCTGTTAGTTGTCATTCTACAATGCCACTTGACCTTGTTGAAGGTCATTGTAAAATGACATTGTAAAATGACTTCCGTAGTGAAAGATTTAACCTCAATGTTTATTGCTTAACTTTTTCTAGTTTAGCAAGAAATGTATTGTAGTAGCAATCGAAAACGCTCTGCTAACAAACTCCAAATATCTGATTGGCTCGCTGTCTGTTTATATCAAAATTAGGGTTTGTTGATATAGATTAGTTGAACTTCGTGACAGGGTACTAGTTATAAATTAAGGTGTAAGCAAATATAAAGACTATATTAGAAATACAGCCAACCACACTTTTTTCTGAGTATGAAATATAATCACTGATCTCTTATATAATATAATTCTGGATAGTAACAACAAATTGTAGTTTATATATTATTCTCACCTCTATTATTTTCCATGCTTTTGAAGAGTTGGTTCCATTATATGGACTTAGTATAACTGATATTTTACAATAAACGCCGTTGTTATTGCTACAGTCTTCTGGATCTTCCATTTCATGCATTTTTGGAATGATCGACAAGTCTTTCTCTGAAACTGTAAACGAAAGACATGAATATTTTGTTAGAATTTACACTTAAAATTTATTTTTCAATATACTTAGGCAAGACTATCATTCTTGAAATTCCGTAATTTATATGCTTTGGACCTTGTCAAATTGTATGAAACTTGTCATGTTATATGGAAAATTAAATTAATCTGTGATATATTTATGGTGATATATACCAAAAATTATAAATCTTTTTATTTACACTTAGAATTATACTTTACCCTTTCAGGGCAACTGGTTAGCTAGGAAGACCACAGTTTGTTAGTCATGAGTAAAACTGCTCGTTGGCTTTTTCAGTATACCAGTGTGCTTTGTGGGTTGTCTAACATAGCAAAATTTGACGTGTTCATCGAAGACAGACCAGAATAAGTCGAAGCGCGTATAACGTGCATTTGTTTACTATAGTTGGACACTACTTAGAGGATCTGCTGAATCTGTGTGAATTTGTTGATTTTTATTGATGAATGGTGGAAAAATGGCTCCAAAGTTAATTACTTATATCTTACTTATGCATTTTCATGAATATATTGAACGTAAATGTTTCCTTTCTTTCGAAATTACTAATTTTGTTGGGGTCTACTGAAGTGATCACTGGGCACTTACGTAATCGTGTTATCTTATTTTAGTTCTGGGGAAGCAAGTTTGGAATACCTACCTACTCAATAGGCTTGCCAATTTTCGAAAGGACCAACCCGGGAGATTTTCTTAAGGAGTTTAGTAGTGAGGGGGTTGAAGAAAATGTCAATCATTTATTTGTTTTTAATTTATATATACCTACTCTGCTTCTAATATTTGACAGTTTTTTACCACAAAATCATAATCTTTAAAAACCGAAGTTTGATTAGTAGAGCGCGGTTGCGTATAATTTTAAAAAAACTGGAGAAATTAGTCACCCCGGGAAGTCGGGAGGTTGACCATTATTACCGGAGTCATCCGGGCAATCCGGGAGGGTTGGGAACCCAATAACTGAATATTTAGAAAATCTTCATGCAGATGAATTCTATAATTTGTAAGAAATGTTCAGCGTGCAAAGTAGAATTGTGTTTGAAACATAACAACTGTTTCATGTTATATTACGCAAAATAGATTATATTGTTTGGTTATATGTTCCTACTGGTTATGTGGAGTGACCACATCCTGCAGGATAATCCTTGTGTTTTTTTATCTTGAAATTTGTTTCATTCTCTTCGAGTATCTCTAATAAACCATTATCAAACCATACATAATATTTTTTCCACAAAAAAATAATTTGGGCCGGAAAGGGTTAAGTATTAAGGCATCAAGGGTATTATACAGATAATAACGCTTGAGGTCGATGGTGTTGACGGAAAGTGCCATCCTTAAAATACCAATGGTGCCATCAATGGTTAATTTCCATTTAAATATTTTTTTAAATATAAAAATTTTATATGCATGTTTTAATATGAATATTTCATATAACTATTTATTTAAATATAAATATTTTTTTAAATATTTTTAATTTGAAAATAATTTTATTCGAAACAAATTAGGAAGGCACTAGCATTTACCTGAATAACGTTATGACGTTAGCTATGGTTGTAAGTTGTTATTTGTCAATAAGACTACATATAATAATAATTTTGCGATTCAAGCATAAAAATGTCCGAAGTTAAAGGAAATAGCAATCTCCCCAAGATATTTTAGTGAAAGCTGCTAAACCTGTTTATGCGCTTGTGCCAGAGAAAAATTGGTGGATTTATGAGAAAGAATATCTGCAATTTGAGGCCTTGCTGACGAGACACTACGTGTACCATAATAACGAAACCGTTTTGATGACTTATTTTCAAGATTTTTCAAAGTTATATTCTCCAAATTCCCTTTGAACAAAGTTCTGAATGTTACGTAAAGAACTATAGTATATAACAAGATAAGAATAGATAAAAATTTGAATTCTTTGCAACAGTTCCTAAAGAAAATTGGGAGAAATTATCCGTCTAGTTTTTTCTGTCGCAACCGCATCAACAGCTTTAGCAGTTTTCTCTAGAATATCTTGGGAGAGATTGGTTTTCTTTTCTACTTCGGACATTTTCATGCGTGAATCACAAATTTATTTTTATGTGCTGTATATGTTTAAACAAAATAAATTCCCTACGCCCTACGCGTTATTTGTCTATAATAACGCCCTAGGGCGGCAATATTTCGAATTTAACTGACCTTGACTTAATTTAATTATTTGTCAAATAATTTACCAATCGAACATTAACTGAATTAGTTTCACTAATCAATGGGATTTCTATTATAAAATGATAAGAATAGTAATTACTTTTCAATTAGCTACGTTCGTGATAAAGAATTTTTATGACGTAACTTAATCTGTGTATGTAATAAACTAATTTGTTTGGTTTACAAATCAATAACGGAAATAGTTAGAGAAATGAGGTATTCTTTCGCACGCGATTTTTGCGTGATTTTAATTTCTCAATTTTGTGTTAAAATCAGAATATCAAGTTGGTAGATATCGAAATAATCACATAATTAGTGAAAGCATCCACGATAATGTTAGTCAACTGATTTTCTTTCATTAGTATAGGTTTAAGTCAAACCAAATAATTTATAAATTAATTAGTTTACTAATTTCATATCACAGAACACTACTTCAATTTTTCCTTTGCTCAGGTTTTTAGAACTGAAATGATTTTTAGTATTGAGATAAGATTCTAGCCTTATTTAGTTGTGGTCATCTCAAGTTAAATATGTTCTTGCCTACAGACGTTTTCTATAGAAAGAAACATTTTTATGTTCTGAGAAAAACATGATACCCGAAAACGAATTATAAAAATTTTCATATCAATATCACAAACCTTGAATATTGTTAAAATGTACAACTATATAAGTAGATACCGTAGAACGGGGCTAAATTGGAAATGCGGGGATATTTTAGAATTCATAACCTGTAACATCATCTGGCAATTCTGTTTAGGTACAACACAATTCCGCGTAAATTACACTGTAATAGTATAGTACATAACCTTAGGGGGCGTTCAAGTATTACGTAACGCAATTTGGGGGAGAGGGGTCTTGTAAAACGTTACGGAGCGTTACAGGGGCGGGAGGGGGGTTCGAACAACGCGCTACGTAACATTGATTTTTATTGAAATAAAAAACTAGAGAATTTGAATCTCCGCAGTTGTTAACACTTTTCGTTTATTTTTTACGGGGAATCCCTCGATTGTATTGTAAGTCAGTTTTATTTTGTTGTCCCAAGTTGGCAACTCTATCCGTTTATGTTTTATGGGGAATACCTCGACTGTATTATTCGTCATTTATATTTTGTTTCTGTTGCCAGTTTTCATTAAGTGTTTTAAACACGTAATACACAGGAGCGAAACTACGAAACTATCTACCTACATACATACGAACATATATATTATATATATATATATATATAATATATATATATATATATATTTATATATATATATATATATATATTCATATATATATATATATATATATATATATATATATATTATATACATATGTAGAGAAAGAGAGACTTTTGAAATTGGGTTTTTGATGCCAAGCATCCTGAAATGTCATGAAACGAAAAACTATCTTGGGCCTAGGTCCTATTTTGCTAATCGCACCCATTTCAATAAGCAGGTTTTCAAAGTGAAAGCCTGCTAATAAGCGAAAATTTAATAATGCATGAGAAAAATAATGGTGGATGAAGTTAGCTAAAAATGTATGCAACGACAGGGCTAAGTCAGGAAAACGGCATAATTGAATGTAAGATTAGTAGTAAAAGTTTATTATGACAAATTTGAGCTCTTTTCAACATATCACATTATGTATGATTGTTTATTAAATAAAAATCTCTTGTTTTGTTTATTATTAACGAAAACACGATTAAAACAATAAAAACGGTATTTTAGCAACTTTCCGGTACTTTGCGCAACATATTTGTGAGTTTTAGGTAAAAATGGTCACTTGGGTGTTACGTAACGTTTATAGGGGGGGAGGGGTTCATGAAAACGTTACGGAGCGTTACATAGGGGGGAGGGAGGGTCATTAATCTTCAAAAATTGCGTTACGTAATACTTGAACGGCCCCTTACTTATTCAGACTTTAGATGATTTCAGTATTCGTAAGCGTGGTAATGGTCTGTTAGACATTGAAAGTGAGGCGGAAAATCAACCAATATTTGAGCCTGTCAAACTTTCAGTGCTAGTGCGTCGTGGGTGAGAGTTATAGCAGTTAAGTTTTATATAAAAAATGGTGTTGATGTTAGTATCATTGTGCAAAAAAGTTATAAGCATTATGCTACCCCAAAATTTTTTATGGTCCTTTTTGAAGATCGGGGATATTCTGGATGGCGTTTTTATAATCATTCCAAAATATCCCCGGTCTTCTAAAATCACCCCATTCTTCAAATTATCAATGCTATATACCTTTTATTATTCTTGATTTAAAAATGTTTGTTTTCCAATTTAACCCCATATACGAGATAACTATAATTAATGCGTTATTCTTACCGATTCTAAAATATCCCCGACCCACGAGGCTATTTTAGACGGGCCTAAAACAATTTTTTTCAGCACCCTGTAAGAATGGGGACCTATTTATCATAGAATAATATTTGGTCGTATATAAACCTATCCAAAAATCATATCAAATTAGATTATTTTTAATTACTCTTTCTGCAATATTGAAAATAATGAAAAAAAGTCTACAATATCCCTGTTCTACGGTATCAATTTTATATATGAAAAAAAGCTAGTAGAACGAGTAGAAGAGCTCTGTCAGGTCTTAGTTTCCTCTAATTTTTGTTCATTTTTACACTCATTCTTATGAAAATATCTTTCTTAAAATGGCGGTAATTGATGAAAATAGTTGAAACCATCAAGAGCACTTCACTAACTAAATGAGGAAGTCCGCAAAATCACTAAACATAAGAAATCTCTGCTTACAAATGGCGGTAGAAGAAAATTTCCCACGACCTGAAAATCCACTCTTAATATCAACTTGAACGAAGTACCAAATTTCAACCCTCTAACTAAATTTGGAGAACATATCTTTCGTTACCGGTTTGAAAGTTTTCTGCTCTTGCAGCTCGACAAAATTTTGAATTAATTAATATATGCAAATATACAGGAAATATATACATATTCATATATTTCATTTTTTTTCTAAGAAAATTACTGAAGAGTTTAAGAAATGGTATTTTGTGGCAGCATTTTACTAATGTAAAGACAACTTATGATTGTATTTTAAATTTCACTGTGATATTTCAAAGGAGTGCAACATGCAACCCCTATTCCATCTTTACCAGAAAATTTTAACTGAATAAAATTTCATGATTTAAAAATATCTGTGAAAGAGAATGATTAAGTGCTCAACTTGTTTAACGCCTCTCACTGTTGTTTCCGTGAAAGTAACAGTTTCTTAATAATCTAAAACATCGTGTATAAACGGATCTTTTGCAGATGGAATAAAAAAAACTCTATCGCAGTGAGCTGCATTAGAAGAGCAGGTATCCAATTTTAAAAATATATTCAATAAATTATGATTTTTTTTCCAAATTCGAAGAAACCATGCGCCCTCTAATGTGTAAACAATATTTATTTTCTCCCCGAGGGATCAACACCCAACCAATTCGTACCAAAACCAATCACATCCAAGGTATCATACGAAACTACGTAGGTACTTAAAAACTTTCAACCCTGTTTCTATTAAATTGCGCCCTTTATCGCGCAAACAAGATTTATTTCCTCCTGCAGGGTGTCAACCCTCCAACCAATTCATATAAAATAAATACCATCCAAGATATCGTACGAAACTACCTACCTACAAAGTTTCAACCCTATGGTACCAAAATTGCGCCTTCTATCGTGTAAACAAGACTCATTTCCCTGAGGGGTTAAACCCCCAACGAATTCGCGTTAAAATCTATCCCATTCAATATATCATACAAAACTACGTACTCACAAACTTTCAATCCTATTGCTCCAAAATTACGCCCTTTATCATGTAAACAAGATTTATTTCTTCCCCCAGGGGGTCAATTCCCCAACCAATTCGAACCAAAACTAATACCATTCAAGATATCATACAAAACTACCTAGATACAAACTTTCAACCCTATTGCTACAAAATTGCGCCTTCTGTCGTGTAAGCAAGAATTATTTCCTCCCCAGTGGGGTCAGCCCCTCCACCAATTTGAACCAAAAACAATCTCATCCAAGATATCATACGAAACTACCTATTTCCAAACTTTCAACCCTATTGCTTCTAAATTGCGCCTGTTATCGTGTAAACATTGCTAAAATACATAAGCACATACATACGAACATATATATATATATATATATATATATATATATATATATATATATATATATATATATATATATATATATATATATATATATATATATATATATATATATATATATATATATATATATATATATATATATATATATATTTAAGGTGCAATTTTCTTGGGTTTAGAGCACAGTAAAACTTTAGGTATTCAGATTTTATTACTTTTAATCCTTATAATCGACATATGTTTCGGCGTATATAAGCCTTTCTCAAGATTATAACTTAGGTATGGCTGGGACATTTACATCTAAAAATACATTTAAAATCAGTCACAATTCTTCATTATGTGTACATTAACTTACTAGTTTATCTGTAATCTACATATCATTAACTTATTTATAACAACGTTATGAAATACATTGGATCTGTCAATTTTAATTTGTTTTGTTTTGTTTTTGACTATATAGTTTTCTAATTGATCACCTGAGATGCCATCTGTGCGCTTGTACGAATAAATAAATATGGTACTGGAAGTTATTATTTCATTTCGATTATGTTGTACGTTTACAATCACAGATGTCATCTCAATATAGGTTTTATCTCATATAAGGATAAATTTTTGTTAAATTTTTCAGATCGGTTCTTTCGTTTATAGAGTCTTTTTCTTTTTGAATATATATCATTTCTAAAAAAGTCCTTATTTTGTTGTTAGTTTTTCTGTGTAGGATCTGAAAGTTATCGAAGTCGAAACTATGGTTTCTTGTTATTTCATGTTTCTTTAGGGCTGTAGAATTCTTCGCGTATTTGTGGCCATTAATCCTTTCTTTCATATATTGTGTTTCTTTCTTTCATATCTGGTTGTATAGGTACTCCTGGACATTCCTTGCATTTTAGTTGGTAAATACAGTTTGATGTTTTATCCTTTGGAATTTTTGATTTCAGCTTGCTGTAAAGAGGCTTTAAGTTGAATGTGGACTTGTGTGCAATTTTTATGTCAGTGTCCTTGAATATGTGATTTATCTTCTCTGACAGATTTTTCACGTATGGGATTGCTATATATCTTTTGTCTTTTTTACTGGTCTCATTTTGGTGGAATTATAAGCTGAATGTATTCTAGTTTTGAATATCTTCTCTATGAATTTTGGTGGATAGTTGTTTTGATTTAGGATCTCTTTTGCTTTTATTATTGTTTCGATACGATATTTCGGTGATGTCAGTTTTATCGATCTATCTGCAATCCCTGAAACAACACTTTTCTTATATTGAATTGGTGCCGTTGATTTATAGTTTAGGTATCTGCCTAACCATGTTTCCTTAGTATGCCAAATTGTTTCTATTTTCGAATTGTTGTTATTATGTATCAGTGTTATATCCAAAAAGTTCATTCTGTTGTCTCTCTCTATCTCTACTTTAAATTTAAGTTTTGGATGGTAGTTGTTTAGTTCATTTAACATTGGTGTTATATGAGATTCGGCAATTGCAGTTATGCAATCATCCACATATTTCTTGACGAAATTTATCGTAAATATAAGTTTTTCTATTATCGTTTCTTCGAGGTCTTCCATTACTAATGATGATATGTAGATTATAGATAAACTAGTAAGTTAATGTAAACATAATGAAGAATTGTGACTGATTTTAAATGTATTTTTAGATGTAAATGTCCCAGCCATACCTAAGTTATAATCTTGAAAAAGGCTTATATACGCCGAAACATATGTCGATTACAAGGATTACAAGTAATAAAATCTGAATACCTAAAGTTTTACTGTGCTCTAAACCCAAGAAAATTGCACCTTAAATATATAAAATATAGCACAAGAAATTCTACCTATCGTATATATATATATATATATATATATATATATATATATATATATATATATATATATATATATATATATATATATATATATATATATATATATATATAGAGAGAGAGAGAGAGAGAGAGAGAAAGAGATATATGAAATCCAGTTTTTGGTGCCAAGCATCATAGAAAGTCATGAAACGAAAAACTATCTTGGTCATAGGCCCAACTTTGATAATCGCGCCCATTTTAATGAGCAGGTTTTCAAAGTGAAAACCTGCTAAAAATCTACTAGATGACTGTCAAGTCGATTTGATTTTTTTATAAAAATCTTCGATATGAGTAATTATACTAATGCTCATTTTTGGTAGCGTCTTACGTTTCAAGGACTTGCCTAAAGGTTTTTGTTTACATTAAAGACCCCTTTTAATTTTTGACAAGGAATTACCCCTTAAAAACTTTCGCTCTTATTTGGAAACACCCTGTCTATATTTTGATACTGAAAAAATTCAATTTTAATCATATACCCTTTGATTTCACAGGTGATTGCGAAAAGACTAGGTAAGTATTAATTAATACCTTCTAATTTCTTACGTTCACTATGTGAATTACGTTCGGAATACTGCACCAATTTCTAATATTCACATTCCAACCTTTTTTCCAGATTCAGTTCGATGCATTAATACCATTTAACTTTTTGCAATGTTTGCCTACCATAGGTGAGTTACTGTAAATTACTTTGATATAAATATGAAAGTAGTTATGATAAACTACTAGAACTGGATTACATTTTTCGTTTTGCGAACATAAACAATTATTTGAATGTAAATTACATATTTGAGTGCAAATCTCCATAGGCGCTCTGATTCAGTGAGAAATAGTGAGAAATATAATTATATGGTATTCATATGATTCGAATATTTGCAGTACTTGAACGTAATGAATGCAGTTAAATAAATGTCGAATAATTGTACATCAATGCACAAATAGCATTTTATTGATTGAAGAAAATATTATGATTGAAATTTTTTTATTGGAACTTCCAACTATTATATTACAAGGGCGTCGTGAATAAATTACTTTAACATAACAACATATGAATCAACGACAAAAATATATTAACTCTAGTTGTATGGAATAATTCACCATAATAATGGATTTTCATATGAAGAAAAGTTTGATACACTAATCTCAAAAATATCCGCATCTGACAACAAAATTATTATTTTGTTGAGTTAAATATTTCATATATTCAATGTTTACTAGTAAAATGAAACAGTTTTTGATTTGACATAATTACTCATACCTCATACAACTGACATTGAATATCATAGAGGAAAAATTATCTAGGCTGAAGATTTATATATATATATATATATATATATATATATATATATATATATATATATATATATATATATATATATATATATATATAAAATTAAGTGAACTAGGACATTTATTTGAAACTAATCAAACAAACCTCCTAGCGGAGCTGGTTATAAGAGTTCACGAAGCATCGAAATATCAACATCTACCCCAGACGGTAATTGTTCGAAATGTTAATTTTTTTATCACAATCGATGGAAATTGATAGACAGACTGTTTCGCCCTTATCGGGGCTCATCAGTATCATCCATCCACCAAGAGTGATAAGAGTGTGTAATGTTGAATCACATCGAAATTTATGTGTCAGCTTTACTCTTGCTTAGCGAATATGGTAGCCACCTTCGGGTGTCCGGACGTACTAGTTCTCGTTGCCGAAATGTTTTCTTCTGTTCTGAAAGATGTGGTTCAATTGTTTCCGACTGGTGGCGCTGTGTCATATTTATATGTCATGGAGTTACTAGAAGAAATATGTAAGACCGTTTGAAATGTTGGTTTGGTTATCACTCTTGGTGGATGGATGAATCTCATGAGCCCCGATAAGGGCGAAACAGTCTGTCTATCAATTTCCATCGATTGTGATAAACAAATTAACATTTCGAACAATTACCGTCTGGGGTAGATGTTGATATTTCGATGCTTCGTGAACTCTTATAACCAGCTCCGCTAGGGGGTTTGTTTGATTAGTTTCAAATAAATGTCCTAGTTCACTTAATTTTATAACCACGGGCGTGTTTTCCGTTTAACACGAATAATTCTTACTTATATATATATATATATATATATATATATATATATATATATATATATATATATATATATATATATAAAGCTAGGAGAAAACTCGTTGGGTACGCAGCATGCAGGAAGTATACTCTTATAACACTTTTTCCAATATTTCGACAATGTTTATTGTCATCACCCGGGAATGTTACAATATTATTACAAAGTGAACTAGGACAGATATTGGAAAAAGCAACAATCAACTTACAGTGTCCATGAGATTGTATGCAAACATTTTAAAACAAATTTAATCTTGACGTTAACAACAAAAGTGCACATGTTCAGAACAAATTCAGTGAAAGTAACTCATAAATGTTATAAATTTGTTCTGAACATGTGCACTTTTGTTGTTAACGTCAAGATTAAATTTGTTTTAAGATCTTTGCATACAATCTCATGGACACTGTAAGTTAATTGTTGTTTTTTCCACTATCTGTCCTAAATCACTTTGTAATAATATTGTAGCATTCCCTGATGATGACAATAAACATTGTCGAAATATTGGAAAAAGTGTTATAAGGGTATACTTCCTGCATGCTGCGTATCCAACGAGTTTTCTCCTAGCTTTATCCTAACTGGTCAGCA